>JAPFUP010000301.1:0-35107 GCA_030780425.1 Beauveria varroae | reverse complement strand
CAATCAATCAGTCCAGCCTGAATACTCGGAAATCGCAATCGGCTAAATATCCTCCCCAGGAGTAGCAGAGCTAGTTAAGTAGTGTGACTGTGTTTCTGAAAGCAATGGTCCGTACCAAATTTTCTTCTTTGGATGCAAGACCTCCAGTCGCTAAAGGTACTAATCACCTCACATGCAGAGCCTTACTCCCCGCAGCAACCATCAGGCTAACTTCCTTTACAAAGGCGAGCCCTTGCTCCTACTGCAACCCCGTCGTTAGTAGCTCAATATAAGCAGATGGATGAAGGTGGGAGGGGGGTGGTGGACTGCAGTACCTGCCAACTGATTTTGCGGACAGCTACCAACGTCGGCCAGATTGGCTCGGTTGGCTGCTTGCAGGATTTTCTATTAATGCAATTGATCCCAACACAAACAAGACGGCCCATTCTATCTCTTTATAGCCCCAGCTAGGTTGTCACCTCTCCTGTCCTTGCATCGTTTAACCCTCCGAACGCAGCTGCATCACCAACGTTGCTTTGACTGCTGGCATTCGTTGTTGCCTCGTCGGCACTATCCAGCCTTTTGACACCAGCAACATGTCGACTCGCCCCGCAGACCGTAACTTCTGGGATCCTCTTGAGGGCATTTTCGACTTCTCTCTCAAGTTTGAAGAAGTTGCGCTGCAACTCATTCCATCGGGAGTCAGTCTCGCTTTCTTCCCAATCTTTGCTTATCGATACCGCCATGATCCTGTTTACGTTCGTTCCAGTCCGCTACTGTGGGCCAAACTCGTGAGTCTTGTGCGACTAAAGGCCTAATAAAGACACCACTCTCATCGCCTACTGCACAGATGCTTTCTGCCGCCATCGTTGCGTGCCAGGCTGCCGCCGTAGGCATTCATAAACACGCGGCTGCCGATCAGACTGATACGGCCATACCTGCTGCATCGCTAGATCTGATTGCCGCCATCAATATGGTCATGGTGGTTTACATTGGCCACAAGCATTCTATACGTTCTTCTGGACTCTTGGCTACCTATCTTCTTCTCACTTTTGCTGTCGACATCCTCAAGTGCCGATCTTACTTCATTCGGGGAGAGTTGGATGCTCTTGGGGGTCTTGCGGCCACCACAGCCTTGCTGCGCTTTCTCTTGCTCATTGTTGAAGAACGCTCCAAGAGAAAGCTTCTCTTCGATGAGAACCTTCAGCAAATTTCCGGTTCAGAGGCTACGAGTGGCTATTTCACGAGGTCCTTCTTCCTTTTCTTGAATCCGATGTTCTTGAGTGGCTTCTCCAACAAGCTTCAGAACGCAGACATGGAGAAACTTGGACTAGACTTCTCATCAAAGGTTCTGCATGCGAAACTTGAGAATCAATGGGAGCGTGATCGTATCGCATCTTCAAAACGCCGGCTTTTTTGGGCTTGTTTCTATGCTTTTCGATGGGATCTCCTGCTGATATTGATTCCTCGTCTCATGAATATCGGGGTCACTTTTGCTCAGCCCTTTCTCATCGAGGTCGTCACTGAAACAGCAGAGCTCAATGCCAAGAAACAGGGCTACAAGATATCTCACGGCAAAAGAGGTGGTATGCAACTCGCAACTGGATTGATCTATATCACCTTGGCCGTGACAAAGGTATCGGCCTCACACTTGGCAAACCGTCTGGCTACCAAGGTTCGCGGTGCTCTCATTGCCAAACTCATGGATAAAACTCACAAAATAAGCGAGCGAGAGGCCAAAAAGTCGGCAGTGCTTACTCATATGAGTTCTGATATCGAAGACATTGCCAAGGGTCTGACCAACTTTATTGATATACCCATGGTCTTTCTGGAGGTTGCGGTCGGCGTTTTTTTCCTTTCGCGATTCATTGGAGCTTCCTGCTTCTTTGTATTACTTCCTGTCTTGGGAACGAACTTCTCTTCTTTTCTTCTCAGCAGAAAATCCGGGCCAGCCTTGGCCAGGTGGAATAAACGTATCGAAATCAGAATCGCCAAGACAACCGAAGTTCTCAAGCAACTTCCGGGTATCAAGATGTTAGGTCTAGGTCCCACTATGCGCGATCAAATGCACCGCCTTCGTGTTGAGGAAATGGAGATATCAAAGCCATATCGTGTATACATGGGACTTTTGAATATGACACAACAGTTTGCCGATGTGGGAACACCAGTCATAGTCATCGCCGGCTCCTTCTTTTGGAAAGGATTTGGTCACAAGATGATATCAACACGCGTATTTCCAACGCTGGCCGTGGTAAATCTGATTCAAGTTCCGACCCTTCGAGCTTTGCTAGCATACACGGATGTCACAGCTATGCTGGCATGTTTTGCTAGGGTTCAAGGCTTCATGAATCTACCCGAGCGAAAGGATTCGAGGGTGAAATGGGATCCGTCAGCGCCCTCTGGCTCCTACGAACCTGTACCGACTCATTATGGTTCAGCCGTGATGAGGCCTCGGGTACAAGCTCACAGTCCGTATGGAATCATCCAATTTGCCAATGCCAGCATTGGGCCTCTTGAAATGGAGAAACCGCTTCTCAAAGAGGTAAATCTTTCTCTTCTTCGAGGTTCAGTTTCAGGTGTTCTTGCCCCTACTGGCTCTGGCAAGTCCACTTTCCTAAAGGGCATTTTGGGCGAGACAAAGAATTCTGCTGGTTACGTGTATACTGATCAAGTCAACATCGCGTACTGTGGCGCAAACGTTTGGCTCAGGGACACCTCCATCCAGGAAAACATTGTCGGTTGTTTGGAGTTTGACTCTGTGCGATACTATGCAGCTATCCGGGCATGTCAGCTTGAGGAAGATATTGGACGACTTCCCGGCGGCCATGACTACGTTGTTGGTCCCAATGGTTTCAACCTCAGTGGCGGTCAACGACAACGCGTCTCTCTGGCTAGAGCCGTTTTTGCACAATGTGAAATTACTATCATCGATGACGGGTTCAGCTCGCTGGATCGACGAACAGCCACCGCTATCCTATTTGCTCTCTGCGGTGCAGATGGCCTTCTACGGAGGACAAACTCCACAGTGATCATATCGACATACTTGCCAGAAGTAGTTGACATCATTGATCATCTGATCACGATCACTGAGGACGGGCACATTATGGTGGAACGACCCCACGAGAATCCGTCTCGCAGTCTCTTGATTGCAGGCTATCTGAGTGCCGCGAGACCATGTATCTCCGAGGATATCGAGGACAAAGAGAGAGCTTCAATCCGCCGCATGTGGATCCTTGACTCTGCGCAGACCGTCAACGTGGAAGAGACATACAGCAGGCAAAGGGGAAGTTGGCGACTGTATTTGGTCTACATTGACAGTATTGGGAGACTCAAATATCTCGGCCTCGCCATTCTCTCATTTCTGTTGGCCGGCAGCGAGTTTCTTCCCGACATTTATATACGAGTCTGGACAGATAAGGATCCAGAATCTGGCAAGTGGTTTATTGGATATGCTTGCCTGGCTCTATTTGCGTGTGTCCTTGTGACACTGGCATACTGGCTCTTGTTCGGTGTCTTTGCCGTGAAAGCTGCAGTAGGGCTACACGAGCAGATGCTCAACGTGACCATGCGAGCGACTCTGGGCTTCCTAACCAGCACTAAAACCGGAAACATTCTGAATCGATTCAGCCAAGATGCGAACCTTTTTGCCAAGGTTCTTCCTTCGTTTCTTTTCAGGACCATGTACATGTTCGCCTCATCAGTGGTGTTGGTTGCTATTATCATGTCAAGCGCATCTTTCATGTCGGTCTCACTGCCCGCAATTGTTGTCGCAATCTACCTCATTCAAGGCTTTTACCTCCGTACATCTAGGCAAATGCGTCATATCGACCTCGAAGAAAAAGCACCGCTCTACACCTATTTTTGTGAGACCGCAGACGGTATATTATATATTCAAGCCTTTGGCTGGCGCGCCAAAAATATAGAAACGGGCTATCGTCTCCTGGACAACTCCCAGCAGCCCTACTACTTGATGCAATGTATCCAGCAATGGCTCGGTCTCGTACTTGGTCTTCTCACCGCTGTGATTGCATTGATCCTGGTGTCAATTGTTGTCTGGGCAGAGAAAGGCACCAGTGGATCCGCTGTCGGGCTTTCGTTTCTCAGTGTTCTCGGCTTTCAGCGGACACTGGTCCTACTGCTCGAGGCCTGGACTGGATCAGAGACATCGGTTGCCGGTCTCGCAAGACTTGAACAGTTCAAGAAAGAAACGCCCCAAGAGCTTTTCCCCGAGGAACCCGAGGATCTGCCTGTAGACTGGGCACCCGAGGGCTATGTTGACTTTACCAGCGTCTCGGCCCGTTACAAGTATGTTATTCTCTAAACAGCCAGCAAAAAGGCTTGTAGAACTTACTGACACGGCCTCTGTTAGACCTTCGATGGATACCCCACCCATTATTCGAGACTTTTCGCTCGCTGTTGAAGCAGGAGACAAGGTCGGTCTTGTTGGCCGTACTGGCAGTGGCAAGAGCTCCTTGTTACTGGCTCTACTCGGATTTCTTCATTATGAAGGTCTAGTGGAAATTGATGGCATTGACATTCGGAAAATTGACCCTGACTTCTTGCGCTCGCGCGTCATCTCGATCACACAAGATCCAGTACAGCTAAACGAGACTGTTCGCAAAAACCTCTTGCCATTTACAATAAATGATGATGACGAGAATACTACGGACAAGAAAGCGAGAGATCAAGAGTCAATCGATGCGGTGCTTGTCGGGGTTCTCCATAGCCTCAACTTATGGGCTGATATACTCCAGAAGGGTGGCCTTGATGCAATGCTTGCAGATACAGGTTACTCCAAGGGCGAGCTGCAGTTGTTTTCTATCGCGCGAGCGATTGTACGTCGCCGAGAGACCGGTAGCGGTCTTGTATTGATCGACGAGGCGACTAGCAGTCTTGACGCTCTGCGAGACGAAGAAACACGAGGGGTGCTGGAGGAAGCATTCAACGACTGCACGGTACTGACAATTGCACATCGCGAAGAGACTATTCGTCGCGTGGATTTCACGGTCGCGTTAGATGATGGAGAAATGACGACTATAGGTGCGCCTCAAATAGAGGCTGGCCGAAATGCTGCAGCTTCGCAACATTGATACGTATTTGTTGTTTTGTATTTTATCTTGTTCTAATTGCCACTGCTAGGATGCGCCCGAAGTTTCAATGCCGCGTTCTCTTCTTGTCACACCAAAATATATGTTATTTGCCAGGTGCTCCATTTGACTGAGCAGACAGGGCCTGGAACTGCTCAGCCCAGACGGCCCCCTGAAGATGTTGGTCAATCTTTGTTTCTGTGTTTCATTCTGTATCTTTGTCGAGAATTTGCACTGCTCTGTTCTTCTGATGAGACACTATTTCAAAAGACACCCACTTGCTTAGCGCAACGTGTGATTACGGGACCTAAGTAGGTGTCGCCGCGAAGGTCGGGCACGTAACCCATTCATGGTTTTTACTTTGATTCGTATCAATACGTAGACCAAAGTGTACAAAAATGCGTCAGAATCGATGTAAGCGAGGGAGACAAGCTACATCACGGCTTTACAAGGGCGAAAGGCCGCCATGGGGCGGCTTTTTGCATGATCTCCTTCGGTGTTATATCCACTGGCATGAAGCCATACCTTCCTTTTCTCTTGTCCATCCCTGTCACTTTCCCTTCATTTGCATTAACACTTGAGACAATATCTACTTTGCGAAGTTGGCTTTTGCTTTGATTGAGTCTATGACATATACTAGTATACTAGCTCCCAGTCAAAGCTAAGTTACATTGCGTCTTTTCGACAAATGAGACATGCACTCGGGCACCAACGCAAATATACGTTCAAGGCGCATACCGGTGCAGTCAGGAGCAATCTTGTCGTTCCCCTTGAGTAGTATTGGCCCCGGATGGGGAGACTTGCTAAGTAGCCGCATGGGTAGCCGTGGGGAAGCAGTATGTCTGACTAGCCTGGAGGCCAGCGCAATTCGTACCGACCGCCGTGTAATCCTTGTAGAATTGATCGAGATTGATGTTAGTGTATTGCGCCTGGATCTTGCTGCAGGTGTCACCCAGCTTGGGGACATAGGATTGACCGTTGCAGCTTGGCTGAGCACCGTTGGATGAGGCGGTAGTAGGCTTTGCGGCGGGAGCAGAGCTACCGGCGTTGGAGCTTGGTGCGGGAGGCGAGCTGCTGACAGGAGGCGAGCTGCTGACAGGTGACTTCGAGGTGGGAGAGCTGGTGCCGGACGCAGCTGGCGTACCGGAAACGCCGATACAGACGTCGTAACCAAGCATGAGTTCTTTGCACTCCTTGGTGACCTTGGTATTCCACTTGAGGCTATTTGGAATGTTACTGATGATTCAAACATGAGCGTAGCCAGCTTTTGAACTTACAAATCCTCCAAGTTGATGCCCAGCGGCTTGAGGACACCGTCGCAAGTGTCACCCGTTACGACCCTGTGCCACTTGCTGCCTAATTGAACAATTAGAAAGTATACTATAGGATAGAAAGTAGTAAAGACGTACACTTTGGGTCGATGCCTTCCATGGGCTTGTCGTTTTCAGCCCTGATGGCCATGAGAGTGCCAGGGCGGCGGCCAATGCCAACGGCCGAGACCGCTCCGGCCAGAGCAGCGACCAAAACAGTAGCAAAGCGAACCATTGTTGATTGGAAGTTTTTTTTGAATTCAGTGATTCAGTATCGTTGGTTGGAGGGTATTACAAGACGGTGAGATGAAGGGTATCTTTTCGTAGTAGGGCTGGATGCGTTTCGTTGAAGAGGGGATAGAAGTGCTGACGGGAAATGCTTGGGGAAGCGAGCCGAATGAGTATCGATTTGGTTGGTTGTAGTTGAGTGATTGGAAGACGAATATGCTGAGAGCGCGAGGTAGACTACCTTTTATACAACTTGACGGCTCATTGAACGAACATGACTTTGTCGTGATAGCGCCCAGGCATCAAGGTGGCGGCGACAGGCGTCAAAAGCCGGAACAGACTTCTCTAGACACAGTAACTCAAGGTTAATTCATTGTTCTACTCGTTGACGTGTTTCAATGGTATCTTGCTTATTATCTTCCATATTCACCGAGAGAAAAGGATCTGATAGGACAGCCACCAAGCCAGTGGGTGTGTGTCACCCGTCTCCGTTGTACAGCGGCAAAACTCTACCTGCTTGATTTGGGCAAATGACTACGCGCGTGCGTGCCGGTGTTTCAAGTATGCCCTGTCCTACAGGCATGAGCTATGTGCTACACATGCACCGGTTGTACAGGGCCTCAGTATCCCCAACCGGTTGTGGCTTGGATAATGCTCGCGCGCGCGCAGGTCACATGCTATTGTGAGAAGTAGAGTATCCGTCAGAGCTGGTCTCAAGTCCTTGAACAAGGCAGGGGTGACAACTGATTGAGTTACAGGGCGCTTCCTGGCCACAGACACGTACAGACCGGGACACAGTGGTGTCTGGCTCTGAGGCAGTGAGCGCCAACGTGCGCGGAGCATGACCTACATAATGCGTTGAACGACTCTGATAGCTGGACGATGGTTCGAAATATGCCCACCGCCTATAACTACATGCAAGATCAGTGAGACACTGAAAACCGGGCGAGTCGACGGACAGTTGGCCCTTATCTGGAGCAAAGACTCATCGGTAGTCGTAAGCTACTCGTTGCTAATGATCGGTCGCAGAATACGATGAGATGGCGTTTTATTTCTCAAGCAAGTTCTTGTTTGGTCTAAATTTCGGCATAAGAATTTTTCTACAGTAACAGAACAGTCTCTTTGTTGCACAGTATGTGGGCATTGGGCAAGAAGCCATGATGCTGCTCTCTGGAGACTTTAAGCCACTGAGCAAAACTGCGGATAGAGTAGCAACTTGACACTATTGAATCTTTACATGTCGAGAGCACACTTGCTCGCATTCACAAGTCAGCCGTCCAGCGTCAGGTCGGAGCCATGGCTACCCCGCGACAAGCCGGGGGCGGAACGCCGATGCCGCAAAGCGCTGACCCACCACCGGCGGGCGCTGGTGTAAGAAAGTAGCGTGGGCGTGGGAAACTGAAGCCCATGCTGAATTCTCTCTTTACCAAGAACACATTGCGGCGTCTTCTTTTTTTCTTTTTTGAATTAACAACCAAAATCTTGACCATTCACACACAATGAGCAACACTATTGTGGTCGTCGGGTGAGCCTTGCTCCGTGCGCCCCCTCGCGTGGAAACGTCAACCGTTCTCGCTAACAAAACTGGCCCCCAATACAGCGGTGGTGTGTCCGGCATCACGTCGGCGTACCTGCTGTCCAAGAGCAAGGGAAATACCGTCACGCTCGTGGCCAAGCACATGCCAGGCGACTACGACATTGAGTACGCGTCGCCGGTTGCGGGCGCCAACGTCCTGCCGTGAGTTGCGCTGCCCCTCCCCTCGCGCGCCGTGCTGAATCACAAGGCGCGATGCATCGCTAACACACGGGCTTTGCTTCGCTGGCGGCTCACAGCATGAATTTAGACGTCAACAGCAGATGGGAGCGTCGCACATGGCCCGAGTTTGAGTGGCTCTGCAGAAATGTTCCAGAAGCAGGTTTCCACTTCAAGAGTACGTAGACGCACACACACACACACACACACCCCGTCACGGAGAAGCAAACCTGGCTGCACAATCGCACGGATACATGCACAGCAGGCGCTGTCGTGATCTAGCTCCCTCACTCACCACGTGGCAAAACTTTCATCGTCCTACGTCAAAGCTAACAACGTTTCCTTTTGTTTCATCTCACCGACAGACACTCGCGTGTATCGCAAGCACAAAGACTTGAACCCAGCCACAGCCTCTGCGCCCATGGATCCGCTGTTCGACCTGGATCCATGGTACCGACACATGATGCCCGACTACCGTGAGCTCGAGGCGAGCGAGCTGCCGCCCGGCCAGGACAGCGGATGCACCTTTACGAGCGTCTGCATGAACACGCCCATGTACCTCTCGTGGCTGGTCGGGCAGTGCGTCCGCAACGGCGTCGTCTTTCGGCGGGCTGTCCTGTCGGAGCTCTCCGAGGCGCGACGGCTCTCCCACACGGGCCGTCCGGCCGACATCATCGTCAACGCGACGGGCCTGGGCTCCCTGAAGCTCGGCGGCGTCAAGGACACGGCCATGATCCCCGCGCGCGGACAGGTTGTCCTGGTGCGCAACGACCGGCCGTCGATGCTCGTGACGTCGAGCGTCGACGACGGGAGCGGCGAGGTGTTCTATATGATGAGCCGCGCCGCGGGCGGCGGCACCATCATCGGCGGCACCTACGACATGGGCAACTGGGAGTCGCAGCCGTGCCCCAACATTGCCGCCCGCATCATGTCGCGCGCCGTGCAGCTCGACCCGGAGCTGGCCAAGGGCAAGGGCGTCGTCGGCCTCGACGTGGTCCGGCACGCCGTCGGCCTCAGGCCCTATCGCACAGGCGGCGTGCGCATCGAGCGTGAGACGTTGCGCGATGACACCAACGGCGGCAGCGTGCACATTGTCCACAACTACGGCCACGCGGGCTGGGGTTACCAGGGCTCGTTTGGCTGCGCAGAGAGGGTCGTCGAGCTGGTCAATGAGATTCGCGCGGCCAAGGGGGATGACCTCTCCAAGGAGCCGACGCTGCTCAACTTTGAGAATGAGACGGTGGCCTCGAAGCTGTGATTGGGCATGTAGGGACTGGTGGAGAATAGGAATAAGCAGACGGATCAGTGTACATGAGACTTGCGACGTTGAAGTTGAATCAATAGCTTACAGTTTACTTGTTTAGTCAATGGTGTTGAAACTAGCTCAACAAAGTTCTGAATTCGTACCTTGGCAGATATTTTCCGGCCGCGCCCCGCTAATTTATAGCACAATGCCCCTTACAGACAGCTTAATCATGTCCATCTGTCACCCACCACAAGCGACCTTTTTCCTTGGTCAACCTTAACCGCCTCGTCGCCCACAGCTAATCGGCCGCTTTCGTTCAAACTTGTCGCGGGGCATCCAAAGGGGGCGATTGAAGACTGATGGAGGCCAAGCACAGCCTCGCGCGGGCCGCCCGCGAGCCTCCCGTGCACATCCGCGCGCTGACGTTTGTCCTCGACGTGGCGTGCGGCCGGCATGCGCTGTCGCCGCTGATTCCCGTGGCGCTGTGGCTCGCCGACGCGGTGCTGACCTGTCTGGTGATTTGCAAGGTTCCCTGTGAGCGGCTCATTCTGGACTCGTTGCGCCGGTTTGCCATGGCGAGCACAGAGCATTTGACTAACCATGCGCGGGCGGGCGTACAGACACGGAAATCGACTGGGTCGCGTACATGCAACAGATTACCCAGTTTGTCCACGGCGAGCGCGACTACACAAAGATCAAGGGCGGCACCGGCCCGCTCGTGTACCCGGCCGCGCACGTCTACATGTACACGGGGCTGTACTATCTCACCGGCGAGGGCAAAAACATTCTACTGGCGCAGCAGCTGTTTGCTGTGCTGTACATGGCGACGCTGGGACTGGTGATGCTTTGCTACTGGAAAGCCAAGGTCTGTCACAGCTCCATTACGACTCTACAACACTGTAAATTGCTAACATGTTTGGGATCAACAGGTGCCGCCGTACGTATTCCCGCTCCTCATCCTCTCGAAGCGTCTGCACTCCGTCTTTGTCCTGCGATGCTTCAACGACTGCTTCGCCGTCTTTTTCCTGTGGCTCGCCATCTACTCGTTCCAGCGACGCCTGTGGGCGCTCGGCGCCATGGCCTACACCTGGGGCCTCGGCATCAAGATGTCGCTGCTGCTCGCGCTGCCCGCCGTGGCGGCGGTGCTGCTCCACGCGCGGGGCTTCTCGGGCGCGCTGTCGCTCGCCTGGCTCATGGCGCAGGTGCAGGTCGTCATCGCGCTGCCCTTTGTCGCCACCAACACAAACGGCTACCTCGGGCGCGCCTTTGAGCTCTCGCGGCAGTTCCAGTTTGAGTGGACTGTCAACTGGCGCATGCTCGGCGAGGCCACGTTTCTCAGCCGCGGCTTCGCGCTGCTGCTGCTGGCGCTGCACGCCGCCGTGCTCGCCCTCTTCCTCACGACGCACTGGATGCGGCCCGCCAACAAGCCGCTGCTCGCCATGGTCCCGGCGTGGCTGCGCTGCCGCTCGGCGCTGACGCCCGACGAGGAGATTCGTGTGTCGCGCCGCGTGACGCCCGAGTTCGTCATGACGGCCATTCTGTCGGCCAACCTGATTGGGCTCCTGTTTGCGCGGTCGCTGCACTACCAGTTTTATGCGTACCTCGCGTGGTCGACGCCGTTTTTGCTCTGGCGCGCACTGCCCAACGCCGCGCTGGTGTATCCGCTGTGGCTCCTGCAAGAGTGGGCGTGGAACGTGTTTCCCAGCACGAGCGAGTCGTCGACGGCCGCTGTTGCTGTCATGGCGACGACGGTTGTTGCGGTGTACTTTGGCACCTGCAACGACGGCATCATGGTCAAGAAGCCGGTGGCCAAGAAGCAATAGACGGCGGGGCGAGACGTGTATTATAGTCCAAAAGAAACACGGAGCATGTAACCAATATTATTCATAGATGCAATATTCATAAGTCGTCATGGCTGCGGGCCGTAGATATCTATTCGTCTTCCGAGTCACTAGGCGGCATCTTGCCCACGTTCGATTCCTCTTCCGAGTCGTCCTGGTCGTAAGCTGCCTTGGCAAACTCCTTTGGCCTTGTGCCCGTGATTAGCCCATCATCTCTCTCCATCGCGCCGCAAGTCAAGGATGCGACCTACCAGTACGGCATCTTGCGCCACTCCTTTTCTCCGCGCACAATGTTGATAATCTCGCCCTGCGCGCGTGTGTCGGTGGCGCCGTCCTCGTAGCGCTCGGCCAGGGCGAAGCCGCCGCGCTTGATCCAGATGGTATTGCGGAAGCGCTGCGCGAGCTCCATCACAAGCGTCTTCCGGTTGGGCAGCTCGCACAGGAACAGATTGTTGCCCTCCGGCTTGACGACGCGCACGAGGGTCTGGTTGGCGGCGAGGACGTCGGGCGGCGTGAGGGTCTCGTCGGCGGCGGCCTGGACGCCGCGGTTCGGACGGCCCATTCTTGGTAGGGATTCGAAAGAGGAAAATTGGCGGAACGGACGGGAGAATGAGAGCGAAATCTGATTTCGGGAGTGATACTGTAGAGAGTTGAAACAGCTTGGTGGATGGTCTAAAGTAATATGTCACCATTCGGGCTTTTATTTTGTACAACTTTTTTTTTCAACGGTGTCGATGGTGGGGTTCAAGGTCTACAACGAGCGGGGTGCTACCTAAAATAAGGATGCGCAGAACGACAGGTGCCAAACTTCCAATTTCCTCGAATTCGCGACAAAATAAAAAGCATGAATTTCTTTTTCCTATGAGCCAAAATGCCTATAGTGCCATCATGAGTTCTTTGGGTCTTATTAGCACACCTGCCGTGTTCCATCTACACTTGTGCAGTTCAACTCGAGCCTGCTCAAAGAACTCTGATGAGCACCAACTACACGACAAAATGTCCGCAACACCTTGGCGAACCTACGCCAAAATGCACATTTCTAAAGGGCTTTGGAGAGTTGTAGAATCTGCAAGTCTCTTCATACTTTAGGTTACTTTGAATTTAATACCTAGTGCTGTTCACAAACTGTATTTTGGTAGGAACATGACGCCCATCTCGGGGGCTGTAGGTAGTCGGTCGGCTCGGACAAACCATAGGTAAATATGGCCATGCCAGGATGAAACCGAGCACCATGGTGACGAGATGATACAGGGCTGTTTGCTTTTGATTTCGTCTCCTCTTTTCTGCATGCATGTCTTTCGGTTGTCTTTGAACCCGATCGCTTTCTCATCATAGAGTCTAGTCGAGCGCTTCCCTGTAAACAATCAACCAAGTCTGAAACTGCAAAGTCGGCCAAGATGACTAATAATGAACAAGAAGTAACTTCATTCAGTCCATTGTAACAGGAGAATAGGCTCAATCCGGATCGCACCACGACTCGTCGATCAATGAACCCTGGGTTCGGCCTCAGCAAGCAAGCATAAGTTAAGCCGACATCGAGGTGCCAAACCGCGCACTCATTTTGTACAACCTCCATTACATCATGCGGACTGTTCCATCTTGCCCGTTCCTCTCGGCCGCCGCTAAACAAACCCCGCGCCGAAAGTCATTCTTGGCGGGCTCCGCTGTAGAATACGCGTATCTGAATGGCAAAAACTAGTAGAAAAGACGTGGGTTTGGACGGCGACAGCCTTGTTTGGGCGAGGCGGCTCGTTGAATTCGTCCGACCAAGAAGCAAAGATATATTCTCGGATGATAGCTGTCCCGTCCAACATGTGGCGCTCTGGGAAACGGCCGTCATTCTGTCTTGAGGACGGACTCGAGATGGGGTCCCTGCTCGGCAAAGCCCTTCTAGAATGTCTCATCTCGAGAGGCCACGGACCACGGTGGCGTACCGTGAAATAACTACTATTAATCGCAGCTTCTCGGGGAGAATATGTATGAAAAGATGATAGACTGGCACGACTGGCTAGCGCCGAATACGGTCCCGGATGTGCAGCCATCCGGCCCTAGAACAACTAGACACTACTTTTAGAAGCGTCGCCGGAACTAAAAGACCGCCCCCCTCTCTGGCCAAGAAGCTGACGCCTTGCGGTTTCATTCGCCGGCGGGAATACACGTATGTTCTGCCTGTTTTGTCGCTGACAAAGGGCTGAACTAGTGAGCCCGCCGGCCATTGTTAGTGCCGCCTGTACGAGGCTTCGGACAAGTCATTTCAGATACATTAATCGAGACCTTCTTCTTTCTCTCGTTCCTCGTTTGATTCTGTCACTTTAATATTTGTGCCCTGTCTTCCAGTGATATCCCGACGCCGCTCTCGCCTTTGGTTTCTCTGTCACAAGATAGCCCCTCTGCGTTTCACAGCTTCCACACCCTCGACGACAATTGGCAGCTCGATACTTTCAACAACGCTAATCCATCCCCATCCCGACACTTCCGTTTGCCTTGTACGTTCTAGTTTCACATATTGAATATACCAGCGCGAACTCGACTTGGAAGCGACCGCGTGCGACGACAACGACACCGCCGTCATGGCCTCCAACCACACCATGGCTGATCCCTACAAGAGCTGTGTCCAAGTCACCGATGACTGCCCGGTCCAGGCCACCGTCCTGGGCTATTATCCCAACCTGGGATCGGGCTACTTCTTCACCGTCATGTTCGGCCTCTGCCTCATCGGCACCGTCGTCCTCGGCATCACCAAGCGCACATGGACCTATACCGCCGCCCTCACCTGCGGCCTGATACTAGAAACCGCCGGTGTGTAGTATTTATCCCCCGCCCCCTTTCATTCCCTTGAACTGACAAACTGATTTACCTTTTTCCTTCCCAGGCTACGTCGGCCGCATCCTGCTCCACTCGAACCCGTGGAACGAAGGCGCCTTTGAGCTGCAAATCTGCACAATCATCCTCGGCCCGACCTTTATCTGCGTCAGCATCTACCTCACGCTCAAGCACGTCGCCCTCGCGCTCAACCCGCGCCTGTCCCGCCTGCCCGCCGCCTGGTATCCGCGCATCTTTCTGCCCGCTGACGTCTCCTGCCTCATCGTCCAGGCCATTGGCGGCGGCATCGCCGCCGCCGCCGGCCACGACAAGCCCAAGCTGCAAAAGACGGGCAACCAGGCCATCATTGCCGGCGTCGCCCTGCAGGTCGTCGTGCTCGCCATCTTTGGCGCCCTCGGTCTCGACTACCTGCTTCGCGTCGCGCGCTGGATGCGCGGGCCCGAGGCACAGGGCTCCGAGGGCCTGCGCGTCTGGCGCAGCCGTCGCTTTGTCATTTTTCTCGCCGCCATTTGCTCGGCCTACATGGCCATTTTTATCCGCTGCATCTACCGGTACGTTGAAAAGAAGAATCGTGCTGGAAAATCAAGGGAAAAGAAGGAGCGATATGTGCCGCTTCTGTTGGCTGACTCTCGACACCCCAGTATCGCGGAAATGGCCGGCGGCTGGGGTAACCACATCATGCAGGACGAGCCCAGCTTCCTCGTTCTCGACAGCTCCCTCGTCCTCGTCGGCAGCGCCCTTCTCACCATTTTTCACCCGGGCATCTTTTTCCCCCAGATGCGCCACAACGCCGTCGCGCGCCGTCAGCAGCGCGCCGAGGAAAAGGCGAGCGCCAAGCGTGACGCCGCTTCGACCGGCGGCAACGAGACGGACGAGACCCGGATCCCCGCTTCGACGGGCCCTACTCCCCCCGAAACGACCGCTAAGGAACAGGTCTGAAAACAGGTTGCGAAGCAAAAGGTGTGAATATCCGTGTAAATATGGTGACATGGTCTTGCAATTAGACAGCGGGCGAAAATACCATTGATGAACGGCCGCATTTAGCGCGCAATAAGAAAGGCAGGTATCAAGCATCATCTTTCTGGCTTCTGTAAACAATTTCTTCTCATTATATACTATATTAGTCCATTATTCATATACTTGCCAATCACCTGCAATCAGTCCAGGCATGGCTTGTTTCTTGCAAGCATCGCTTCATATGCCATTTCGCCCAATCAGTGCTGCATCATTCATGCCTTGACCAATTGATCTTCCTCTCCGTCATCGTCACTTTCCTCTTCCTCTTCTTCTTCCTCTTCATCTTCTTCTTCCTCGTCAGACTGTTCTTCTTCTTCCCCACTCTCTTCTTCACTTTCTTCTTCTTCTGTCTCGCCACTTTCCTCCTCTTCGTCGCCCTCAGCAAGCCAGTCATCCAGCGTCTTGGTGCCGAGACCCTCTGCAATGCCATTGGACTTGCTTGGTGCAGCTCGCACAGCTTCGTCGAGAGCTTGACCAGCAGGTGCCGGACCTCTCTCGCTGTCATATCGCGAATACTGTCCTTCGTCCTGTTCACGCAGTCTCGGATCTGGCTCTTTGCCGGGTTCGACCCAGTCAGGGAGCGCCTCATAGCCGCTGAGGCCATGGAGACCGCCGCCACCTTCAAGCACAAGCGTTGCGGATCCCAGTGGAAATCCCTTCCTTGATTCTGAGGGGCTTGGTGCTTGCGGTGCAGGTTTCGGTGCAAGAAGCATCAGTGTAGCAAGCTGTGGCACAGAGAGAAGTGATTTATACATTCTAGCGCGATCACGCAGATCATAGGATACATCATATCTGACGAGGACCATCAGGTAGTCCCAGAGGCGCTCGATAGGGTGCGTGTCGAGTGGTTGAGGGGGGTCATCCTCAGCAGCCTCGGCCTTTTCGTTTTCTGTACGACGATTGATGTGGTGTAGATAAACCTTGGCACCGAGCAGGATTATTTGTCTCTTTGCAACTTCCGATTCGTGGACGAAGTCTTTGAGGAGGATTCGCAATACGTCTGGTGCAATGTTGTCCTGTCCATCTAGACCAGAAAACTCGCCAACAAGCCAGATGATTGTGGCCCTTGCCTGAGGGTCGGTCGCTGAGTCCAAGTTCTTGGCAAGGCGCACAACAGTTCCAACATGGCTATCGGGGTTCTGCTGAATCAAGTGCCGAATGACCGTAAGCGACTCAGCAGCAAGGGTACCGTCAAGGCTGGTAATCTGGCTGAGAAGAAGCTTCAGACAGCGTGGTGACGTGGTGGCGTCAGATTGCGCACATCGGCCGATAGCCCGCACAGCCTCTTGTACCAGACCTTTGTTTGTGCCCTGCGAAAAGTGCTCGAGCTCCTTTAGAATCAGACTTTTGATATGCGGCGGGCTATGAGGGAAGATGAGAGTCAGGACCTCGAGCTTGAGCTCCCATACGGGTGCGGAATCTGTGGCTCTGACCAAAAAGTGACTGGAATATTTGACGAAATCTTTCGGCCGCATCAAACACACCGAGACAATGTTATACAGAGCAAGTTGTTGAATATCCTGGGCGCCTCGCATGAGTGCTATAAGGGGACCAACAGCAAGCTTGATATATTCAGCGGTGCCAATCTCGACATAACACCTGGTTACAGCAACGACCACACCAGAATTTCGACTTTGCAGCAAAGGGCGGATAGCATTCAATAGCATGCGCAGATCGGGGTCAATATGCACGCTGGCGTCAGCTTCTTCGGTTCTTGACTCGTTGTAGAAATCATCTGCAGAAGCAGGCTCCGTAGACTTGGTTTTCGAAGCTCCGGGTCTCGGGCTGGGAAAGCACTTCCTTGCGTAAGAGCTCATCAGTCGCAGCACGGCAAGCTGACTCCATTCATCCATGTCGACAATCTTGCGAACCAGGCCTCGGTAGTATTTATGAATCAAATCGATTCTCTCGGGACACATTTCGAGGAAAGCTACAACGGCTGCGCCGGCAACAAAGTACTGCTTATCTCCAATCAAGGTTGACAGGTAATCGGTAAGCTGCGGCGCTTGGCTCGGGTCGAGTCGGTAGCATTTGGGGATGGCAAGAGCAGCGGCCTTGCGGACAACAGGGCTCATATCGACGACGCCCTTTTTAATAGCCAAGGAGACAATCTGGCTGATGACGGGTACGCGGATGCCAGACATGGTCTTGAGAGCCAGAGCGCGAACCTGCGGATTGGTGTCGGAGAGGGACTTTTGGATCGTATTAATGGAGAGGAGGGCGAGATCGGGTTCCTGCTCGGCATGATGGATGAGGTAGATGTAGACGAGCTTTTTGATTTCAATATTAGGCGACGCGACATTTTTGACGACTGAGGAGAAGAAGGGTAGGGTCTTTTGGTTTCGATACATCATCTAAAGCCAGGGTCAGCAAAGGTTTGGTAGCAAGGACGCCAGGGGGCAGGAAGACGGGCGTACAGCAACAACGCGTCGTAGGCCTTCGAGCACATCACGATCATTGCGGCTATCGAGCAGCTTTCGCATCTGGTTTCGGTCGAGTAGTCTGGAGCTCGTGCGACTACCACGAGTAGCTTGGGCGGCGTCGAGCGTGAGCTCCCTCGCTGCAAGGCATCAGCGGCAGCAAGAGCGGGAATGGGCGCTAAGCAACATACCGGCCTCCATGAGGCTTGATATCCGCGATATGGACTCCATTGTGCGGCGACGCTATGTGTGCCAGCGAAGCTTGAAGACGTACTCGTCAGTTGTCGGAGGGGGGTTTGGGAAGCAGAGTGGGCTGCACTCGTCAGGTTACGGTGGGGGCACGTTGAATGGCGTCAGAGCCTCGTGCTACAGTCGCTGTCATGTCATGCTGTGCACACTTTGACTGTAACAGACAAAACATGAATCAATTCAATTTCTATAATGGCTCTGGTTGCTTGCCATTTTTCCAGTTTTTTTTGCTCTGATGGCGCCATCATACATTGTGACCTACCATACCGCCGACCGGTCCCTCCCAAATTGCCCAAGACTTATCAAGTATACAGTAGTAAGGTACATGAGTTGTGTATCCTTGGCATTTGGAGCTATTCGGAATAGAATCCGTCAATGCCGCGTGCATGTTCAGCAGCATAAATAGAGTGCTGGAAATAGATTGACCACCGAGTCAAGGCGACTGGCTATTCGAAAAGTTTAGATGCCGGCAGCCGGTCATTTCGGCGTGGGATTGCCGGATACCGGGGAGAGGTACCTTGATGCTGATTTTGAGTCCCTCCATCCAATTGCCAAGTTCGCAGCGGCTTGTCGGGCGATGGTAGTTAGGTGCAGACCTTGTAGGGCCAAGACAGCGACAAGAAATAAAGGTGAGTACGGCATACTGCCAAGGCGAACTAGTGAGCGTAATTAGTGATGCTCTGCTCCGCCGAGACTAAAAACCACCTCATTTAAAAAGAGGTTCGGTCTGAGTATCTCCAGTTGAGGCCCCGGAGAACGCAATAGGCTCCTCTTTGCCGGCATGTTTCGGGGGCCAACCGAACTCGGAGTTGCTGCCAGCGTCGTACATGCGACAGGGCTGGTTCCTCAAAGAAAAGATCAACATGGAAGGGTAACCAATAATTCAATTCATGTCTAATTTACTGACTTCTTCCTTGCCTTGCAGAGTACAATTAAGCCGAGCTAGCAACAAAGTGCGTATGATTCCAAAATTGGCCGTCTTCCACACCCCTCTCTAGCGACTTCCATTGAGATTTCGGCGGGTATGGCGATGGATTAAACACCAAGCGCATGTCGAAATCGTTTGAGGACTCATTTGCATACCCAGCACGACTTGGCTCTGTGAAGCGGCCCTTTTCCACACGAACTGTGTATGTCTTGGTTTTGAACGCCTCATCAGTCAAGCTGAACTCGTTCACCAAGGTACTCTTTGTCAACATCGACGTTTGGGCACTCTCTGGAAGCCGCTTTGTCAGCGTCATCTGGATATTCAGCTGGCTGCTGTTCTCAACGTCATCTGCGGATGCAGCGGCCAGAGACCCGCCAACCTGCGCATCAGCAGATACGCTTTTATCGGCCATCTTCCATTCAAAGTCGGCAGCAATCCAGTAATTGAAGTTGCAAAAGCACCATAGCTAGGAGAAATTAGCAATACAGTGCCAGGAAACTACCTCGGACACCGAAACAAACCTCTCCTGTCCCGTCTCCTCGAAAGATGATATATCTTCCTTCGCTGTCAAAGTACCAGGCTGGTACTGAGGACAGAATAGCAGCTGTAGTTTGAGTCATTTCTGAAAAGATTGCTGCTGAAAAGTAAGACTTGTCTCTCAGAAGAGGATGATAGATCGAAAGTTCTCCCGTTGGAGCAAAGCGCCGCAGGAGATAATACGGTTGCCAGAACAAGCGGAGGTGGGGCAGTCAGGCCCCGGCTGCGCCATGCGGTGCACAGCCATTCAAATGAGCATGATTGCTCGGCGCATAACTATTTACAGCTATACAATAAATAGTGGACTATATCAAACAAAGACTCCCGAGTCAACCTGAATAGGAAAGACGTTTACCGCAGGTACAGCCGCAATGCTCACACCTTTCCAACGGAAATTTCACCCTGAAATTTCCCTGCTACCTCAGGATGACTTTGTAGACATGATGAACAACGTCATGTACCATGTCTACTACTTCGATGGAGGTTAATATATGTAAATGTACTATGCGTGATGCGAGAACGTACTGGCGAGCAGTGAATGCCACCCTTATGGGTGCCTCTTGCCCGTATCCGGAGACATCCTAACGAGCCCACCTAATACGAGTAGCTTGCAGATGATTGTCGAATGATAAAAAGCAATATAAACCGGCATTTGAAATGCCAAGGGCCGAGGTGAAACATGCTGCAGTAATAGGCCAAATTTGACTACATGTAGTTAGCTAAATTTACTATATATACGTGCAAGTCCTCTCATTTCAATGTGTAGAATCCGTTCCTCAGCTCAATCATCCAGACTTACTCTACTCTACTCTACTCTACTTCTCAACTCTGTGACAACATGAAGTTCGCGCTTGCTCTTACCCTCGCCAGCCTTGGTGCTGCCGCGCCGTTGGAGGAACGCGGGCCTAGTATCGTTCTCGGATACAGAACAGTCAGCGAAGTATGTCGTGGTTCCATCCCCCGGAGCACATCAGTGGACAATCTTCCTATAACTGGCATTGCCCAATGCAAAGTGTGGAAGACGACGTCTCCATGGTCACATCACTAATGGGTTGGCAATAGCAACAAGCCAAAGACTACAAAGCCGCAGGCAACACACTCGTCTGGACTGACTCTAAAAGCTCTGATCAGCTTGGTCCCGGGGTATATATCAGCCCCAAGCACGGCGATTGGCCTGGTCAGGCAAACGGCTGGGACTGTGTCATCCTCGCGGATTCCACGCCCTGGAACCCAGTCAACAAGGCCTGGGTGCCCGAGAAGGACCAGGGTAAAAAGCTGTGGTGGAAAGACGGAAGTAAGTGAATGATGATATTATAGTTGTAGACTATGCCATGAGATCCGCTAACGTTTCGCAACATAGCCGCGGCGAGAGCCGCCTATCTGAAGACCATCGGCGGGTCAAACTTTAAGCCAGAGAATACTGTGCTGTTCAGCCAAATCGAAGGATTTAAACTCTTGCAAATCCTGATCCCACCGCAGCTTGTCAAGGATCCGAAATACTTGAAGACTACCACGCAGTGCGCTGCAAAGTCGGACAAGGCGGGCATCGAAGCAATCAAAAAGTACGGTCCCGTGGACTGGTACAAGTGGCCAAATGTGAAGGGCACCCCCCAGAAGGTTTAAGTTTCACTAGCGTGCCTCAAGAGACACTATAGAAAAACTACTGCGCCTGCACGGTGTATGTAATTTGGGACAATAGGTGTTGGCTTAGGCTATTGTGCACTGACTCTGCGAGGCCAGATGCTCTAGTTTGTGGAGGAGCTTTGAATTCGCCGACTGTCATAGCTTACTATATGGTCTGTAAAAATCAGGTTTTTGCAAAGTGCAAGGTTCCAAATTCACTGCCATGTAGAATTGTAGTTCGACACTGGCCCTTGTGGAAACCTAAACCACTTTGGTACCTGAATCATTCTGCGATGTTCTGTTAACTATTCATCTTCAGGCGTTCTTCATGCGCTCCGCCCGCGACTGAATTCTGAGTCTACTTCCTGATTCGTACTCGTGGAAGCGGCCCGAACTCGGAGAACTGACTCGGTGTTTGGAGTCTGAAACTGGGTCTCTTCAAGATCGACTGATCAAGGCTACAAATTCCGCTTCATCTAACCATTTGCATCTCCTCGGGCCGTGTTTCAGCCTGCTAGCTTCGGCAGTATCTACCCGGGCACACTTCGGATGTTTCCTGGACCAAAAGTATTTAGCTCTTAATAATGTCGTTCTGTGGGCACATTTCTCAAGAACTTGTTGCCTAGCTTCGGGGTACCCATGATCAACAGTGGTAACTCCGGATTGTTAATTGCTAGTTCTGATCCCCGGCCATGGCCGTTGTTGCCATCTTTCCCCCACTACCCCTGCACTAAAGCTGTTAGGCCGAGGGTATCATGATAGCACGTCGCAGGTTTTTCATGTTGTTCGGAGGTGTTGATGAAACCTAATCGATCCAAGTTGAGGACACAGGCCTGATTTCGGAAATTCAGATTCATCATAGGCCGAGCACCAGTTGACAGTAGCAACTTGATCACCTTGCGTACGCGATTCGAGGCTGATTGGTGTCGCAGGCGAGTGTCCTGACTGAGACCGGCTGGCCCATCTACTGCGACAAGCCGTTCATGAAGGTCATGGATTCCAACGGCGGCTGATTGAAATATGGTTACGAAAAAAAAAATCCGTTTCCAAGAGGTAGAATCGCACTAGCAGCAAGAAGCGATGCTCGCTTTGCGGTCAAGCTTCCATGCTCAATGGAACTTTTCCACTGTCGATTGCCTCACGTGCGCTGGCTTCAAATTCATGGTTTCATCAAGGGCGCCAATGTGCCTGCTGAGGCTCCTTTGCCATTATCAGCATCGGCCACATCGGCCACATCGGCCCACAGCTGGCCAAAGCCATGGTATGCCAGTTTCCAACCAGCCAGCGCCGCCAAGCAGCAAGCAGCAATAAGGCCAATACCGTCGACGTCAAGCAGAGCTCAAAAGACCTGGCTAACTCGAACGTTGGAAGGCCGGCGCGAGGATTCTTACCACGGCGCTCACGAGGATGCTCTGCATGAGAAGCAATTGGGCGCAAAGGGAGACGGGAAGAATGTATTACTCTGGGCAGAAGTTGGCCGTTCGTTGGCCGTTTTTTGAGGGCCGTTTGCGAAGAGTGTTGATGAGACGTGTTGATGAGAGGCGTTGATGATTGGTCAGAAGCGCGGGAAAGTCAGTGATCCGATCATATAGAGCCGAAAATAGAAGCATTGTATAGCGAAAGCATGGTTCAGCGTGGGTTCATGTCGTCGTATTCAGTGATTAAAGATAATGCACACTAAGAAGAGTTAAGATGCTCATTTGCTAACGCCCGATGCCACGCCCATATGCATGCTAAGAAAAGGAGCCGTCTCCTCCAAATGGTGATTCTCGCGGAAGCGACGACGCCAGGCAAAGAAAAACATAAATATACACTGCCATGACCGAAAATCTCATACTTTGGCAAGAACGCGGTATTCAACATAGTCCTCGCCGTTGATGGAAACCACTTGGCCCTTGGCCGTGAGCTTGCCGGCAAAGGGTCCGTTGGGGCTGCGTTGGTACACGACGCCGTTGTGGACCTTGGGCTTGGTGTCGTCGGCCGAGCTGTCCGTGACCGACGACGCCGTACTCTCGTCCACGGAGTCGCGACTGCTGTCAGCAAAGCCTGACTTGTCCATGTCCACCGTGGCAGCGGCGGCCGCCGCCGCGACGGCCGCCTCGGAGACGTGGTCGTGGTGGTAGATGGTGCGACGCTCGCCGTGCTTCTTGCGCTTTTTTCTTACGCCGGCACCTGCCTGGGCAGGCGTGGCGCCCAAGACACTATCCGCGAGGGTTTCGTCACCGCCGCCGCCACCGCCGCCGTTGCTGGCGCGGCGCGTGGCCCAGCCCTCCATACGGACGGCGCGGCGACGGTCGGCGCACTTTTCGCGCTCCCAGCGCAAATTGCGGGGGCGCTCATGCTTGGCGGCAGCACAGAGATGCTCGGCCTTGTCGACGGCCTTGAGGATGTTGGCGGCATTGTCTGGTCCGCCGGGCTTCTCGCCCGCTTCCACCTGGCGGCCCCGCTCGCGGCAGTACTCTTTCATGCCGAGACGGTTGAGGTTGGAGAGGTAGGACTCAAAGACAATATCCTCGTGAATGACCCAGGTTTCGCGGGAGGGCGGATAATTGCCCTGGACGGCGCGGCCGTCGCGGGTTTCGGGGACGAGCTTGAAGCGCAGCTTGCCATCGCGGCTGAGGATGCCATAGACGGCGTGTTGGTTGGGCTCGGGCTCGCTCGAGTGCACCCAGTGGCCGATCAGGACACGCGTCGGGATATATGCAGCACGGGACCCCGATTCAGCCGCTTTTTTGGACATTGGATGATGCAGAGGCCCTGAGAGCCGAAACAGCCCTTGGTCCTTTTTTTTTTCCAATCGAAAAAAACGGTGCTTGAGAGGCAAGCAGGCCAGCGGAGGCTCCTCTTGGTCCTATACGTGAACTTTTGGGGGCTAAATTTTAACGGGGCACCTGCTGAAGATGGTCTGGAAAGCAAAAAAGCAAAAAGGCAGCCGCAGGCCAGGACTAGATGAAATTGAAATGAGACATGGAAAAGAAAAAAGGGTAAAAGGCGTCGGAAGCAGAGCAAAAAAGAGGACGAGGGCTTGTTCCCGTTGAAAATGCACAACCAGACAGCCTGCACAGTGCCGTTGCTCAACCCAGCAAGTTTGCTTTGCAGGTTGCTTGGTGGTTCAACTGGGGGGGAATATCAGCTCGGCCAAGGGCGGGGAGGCCCGTCTCCGCACCTGTTTGCCATGTGTCCCGGCTATCTTCGTACTGTGTCTTGGCACTGTGATGCTGGGGTGCACAGACTTGGATCATTTGGATGTGGCTTGCACTATTCACGGGATGCTGGAGCACGGCTTGCAGATGAGGGCATGGAGGGCCATGGGAAATGCACAGATTAGAGTGGCGTACTGGTACGTGCGGTGCGATCCCTTGATGCTTATTTGCCAACTACTTACCAACCCTACCAGTTACCTACCTAGTCACCATGTAGCTATCCACAGCACCGGCGTCGCGACAACGCCTAGAAGCGGGCACTAGAGGCGAGACTTTTTAACGGCGCCGATGGCGAGACAAGGATCCGGGAGGATACGAACCAGACAAGACAGCGACGGCCGACTTTGCTGATTTATGCAGCCCACAACTAAAACGCAGCTGTTGGATCGGAACGTAGTTTTGTACTAACTGGGTAGCTTGTGGCTCGCCTGTACAACTGCTCTACATTTCGTCCCGCACAACTAACACAGCCAACATACTCTTCACCAACCTCTTCAATTTTGACACGGTTACCACTGCGTCGATCCTCTGCACCCCAGCTGTTGCGGACGCAATGCTACTGCGCTGTAACCACAGGCGCATCATGACGGATGCAGCCGGATCGTTGCACCTGCACTTGGCCACAGACGGACGAGCTGGTGGCTTGCAGCGAGACTGAAGATGCGTTGTACAGCCATCAATGGAAGACTCTATTATTAGGTAGGCCCTTTTATCCACCCTCTGGAAACGCCAAACCGCTTCCAAAGAGCCACGAGTATTGCGAGCCAGTCATCGTCCGATGGCTGACAAACGAGGCTTACCAGGACGCCCGACGCGCCCCAGACCCAACAGGGGCAGGGCCGACGATGAGGCTGAAGAGGCGGAATCTTATTTCGCTTGGCCAGCTGCTGAATCATTGTATCACAGATTTTTTTTAAAGACCTGCTCCTCTCAACATTCTATAAAATCACAGAGCAAAAAACATGACAGACACCAAAACCCTGTCTGCCGCCTCCCACAAAGCCTCCTCTGGCGCGCCGCCCCCCGCCTACGATGCAGCTGTCGGCTCAACATCATCAACATCATCACCCCCCATACCCTTCCAGACCAATTTTGCCTCGCTGTCGCTACACATGAGCGACCGCCTCCGGCTCGTGCAGTTCCCCGACGACGACATCGCCGCCGTGCGCGCCCTCATCCGGCAGGTCTGGCGCGAGGGCATCCAGGCGGAGCGCCCCTACTCCGTCTCGCACGAGTTCAAGCTGCGCGGGCGGCCCTGGAGCGGCAGCGGCACAGGCCCCTACGCCGTGCCCGCCATTCTGCTCGTGCGCGAGCTCTTTGCGTGCCTCTATGCCCGCGGCTGGATCATGACGGCGTCGACGGACATTTCCCGCAAGGAGTTTGACAAGGACACGCTCATTTTTCGACGCGGCGGCCCTTCGCTGCCGCCGGCGTCGTGGATGGCCGTGTCGTTCAAGCAGGGCGATAAGATGCGGCTGCTGGGCGCGCCGCCGGGGCTGGTCGCCGCCGTGGGGGACGTGCTGGCCGGCATGCGGCTGCTGCAGGCGCGGGGGGAAAAGGACGCGGCGATGGGTCAGTACGAGTTTAAACTGTACGGATACCCGTGGTCGGCGACGGGCGAGGAGACGATGCGCACACGGCTGCTGGTGCTACGCCTGGTCGAGGTCCTGGAGAGGCATGGCTGGAGCTTGTATGCGAGCATTGACCAGAACAGCGGCCCGTCGGGCGATAGTAGCTACAGCGAGACGGACTGCTGGTACTGCGTCAAGTCATCGGATTGGACGCCTGGAAGCATCATTATTCATAGATAGGCGCGTTGGTCGGCTTACAGGACAGTACACTCCTAATGTGATTTAGGACAGTTCGAATTGCTTCATCTTCATCAGCACAAGGGCATTCACGTGTTTGAAACGATGATTCGTTTCTTCAACTCTTGGGTATCATTCTTTTTCAAGTATGCACTTGAGCTAAATAATTTTGAATTGATTATTCCATTACATCCGCCTACTGAACCATTCTTTCTGTGTCGTCGTAACCAACCAGGTCAGCCAACACAATGTCTCTTTTAGTTACACTCCGCACCACGTTCATCCGCGCGTCATTCCAACTCGTTTGCACCACCATTTAATTTCTCTCTCTCTTGCCTCTCGCAACCTCGACTCATTCACCACTTTTCTGGCACTTCACCATGCACAATTCGTCACACCCAAATCCATCAACACCCTAGGTAGTCTGCATTGCGCAGCCAACCATGTCCAATGACACTCGGCCCCTCATCCTACCCTCCTTCACCCCGTGCGCCTTTCTCACCCGCGTCCTCGACACCCTCTCCCATCCCACCACCGTCCTCATCTGCGCCTCCCGCTCCGACTTTCTCCACGCCGCCGTCTCCGAGCTCCACGACACCCCGGCGTCATCATCACCATCATCATCATCATCCACCACCTCGTCTCCCCCAGACGTTCTCAGGGCCACGCTCGCGCGGCTCGCTACTTCGCGCCACATCCGCGTCGCGTTTGCACCAAGCGTCGTGCATCTACGCGCTTACCTCTCCGTATTTCCCGCCACCAAGCCGGTCCCAGCGCCGCCACCGGTACAGCAGCAGAAGAAGAAGAAGACGCCGGCGCTGCTGCTCGTGTACGGGTTTCTAGACGTGCATCGCGACGGCAGCGAGTGGTCCGCGCAGGGCATTGGCTGCACAGCGGCGTGCGTCGTCGAGGCGGCGAGGCGTGGGGGGTTGCTGGCGGCGGTGATGGAGCCCAAGGGGTGGGGGGAGGAAGGTGGTGGTGGCGGAGAAGGCGAGCTGGAAGATGGTGAGACGAGGTGGGCGGTGTACGAGGAGCAGATTCCGCTGCTGAGCACGACGGCGTCGGTACGGGAGGACGGGACATGGGGAGTGCCGTGCACGTCTGCCAGGGCGATTCTCCAAAGATGGTTCACGTTTGATGATTCATGAGGAGATCATGGTCGGTTATCAGGGATCGTCTCCAAGTTAGACGTCTTATTAATCTTCATCATATCCAAATGGGTATTCCTTCCAACGCCGTGCCAATGCCCAGTCCAACAAGTCGTGCCGCGCACAAGTTACAAGAGACGCTATATACATATGAATAGAAAAAGGGCAAAACTATATGATCGCATCATAGCATAATGGCCTGTTCCATCTCCGTCATGTACAGCTTGATGTGCGACTCCATCTTGAGGTACTCATCATGGGCGGCATGCACCTCCTTCTCAATCGCCTCCTTGAGATCCAGCATCTCCTTTTCTTTTTGCTCGATGCGCACGCGCCGAATCGCCATCTCCTTGCTCTTGTCCGCCTGCTCCTCGGTCAGCTTGGCGTGCACCGCGCGCAGCTCGTGCACGCGCTCGCGCGCCTCGGCCGCCTTGTGCTTGGCCTGCTCGCGCAGGCGCTCAGTGCGATCGTTCCACTTCTCCAGCTGCCGCTTCAGCATGGCCTCTGTGCGATCCACCTCGCGCGCATTGTTGCCGCGCTCCGTGAGGGCCTCCTTTTGCTTGGCCTGGCGCGCCAGCTCCTCGTCCTCCCTGGCCAGCTCCGCCGCAATCTCCTCGAGAATCTTGATGCACGCCTCGACGTCGAGCGACACGGCGCTAAAAGAGTCCGACGACGTCTGCAGCGCGCGCGCTCGCCGGTCCAGCGCGTCAATGTGCGCCTTGTCGTTGTTGAGAATTTCGCGCAGCTCGGCCAGGTGGTCCTGCAGCGACGCGGGACTCTGCAGCACATAGGGACGCAGCTTGGCGCTCTCGTGCCGCAGGGTCAGCTTCTCCTGCGTCTTTTGCTCCAAGACGCCCGTCAGCTCCGTCTTGCGCTGTTTGGCCTCGTCGAGACGCGCCGCGACGCGCTCCTGGTTCCGGCGCAGCTCGAGCAGCCGCTGCTTGAGCTCTTCGTTGCGCGCCGTCTTCTCGGCGACCTGCGCCTCCATGACTTTGCGGTTATGTCGCATCTCCTCGAGCCGATCCTCCTTTTCCTGATTGTCCGCATACAGCGACTCGATGCGCGTCTTGATGCCCTCGGATTTGTTGTAGTGCTCGTCCACCACCGACGTCTGCGACTCGCGGAAGCGCACAAAGTTGATGAGGTAGCTAAAGATCTTGACGAGTCGCTCGTGCGTCGGCTTGTAGAGATCATTGAAGGAAAAATCAGTGATTAAGCACTCATTGAGCAGACGGCGCAGCGACACGTAAAAGCCCATGAGGTTACGCGTGTCCGGGGGGATGACGTCGGCAAATTCGCCGCAGACGTCTTCGGCGGCGGCGCGCATGGCCGGTTCGATTGTCTCGCGCGTGGCATTGAGGAGCAGCTCGGCGAACCATTCGAGAATCTGCTGGACGTGTGCCGGATTCGGTTTCTGGAGGTCGACGACGCTAAAGTTGATGCCGATTTCAGTGATGCAGGCGACGATTTCGCTGTCGGGCAAGCGCATATACGCGAGGGGGTCGTCCTCTTTTTTGCGCGACCGCGACTGCTGCTGTTGCTGCTGGGGTATGATGCTCATTCTGTTGTACGCCATCTTATCTGATTTTGGAGTATGCTCTGCTTAAAGCAGAGACTCTCTTTTCGCGCTTTTCTTCTCTTGCTGTGTGTTGTGTCGAGATTGATGGTGGGATGATAAACACGTTAGTTAGACTGGTGTTGCTGTAGGAACGAAAACAATGGGGCTTTCCGCTGGGACTCGCGTAGAGTGCTCCACGCCAAAGGCCTACAAAGTACCCTAATAGTTTGCCGTTTCGAGCAGATTAACTTGAAACGGCTAGTTTCATGAGCTATACAAATGACTGAGCAGTTGACATAATTGTGACTGCAAGTATCAGCTCGAGCGCGAGTTGTACTGGTCAACAATTCGGCAGAGGTATTGCGTCATTTGTACCTAGGTACTAATTCGGGTCGATGTGCCTGACAAATCCATCATTCGCAGGGGGAATGGCGCTGATACCTTACACTAGAGAGCCTGCTGATCTAACCCGTCGGGTTAGTTCGGCTCAATTAGCGCTTTGCGCAGCCAACCAGACAATTCCAGCAACAACTATGACAAAGCCTCCATATAGGCAACCGCATCCAACCACCACGACTCTGCACTGCCTTCCCACGCCTTCCCGCCTATAAAAGCAACTCGCATTTCCCCCTCGGAAATGCTTCCGTCATCACGCATCATCCCCTCCAACGCCTCGCGCATCGCATCCATTGCTCGCCAAGCTATTCTTGCTCCCGCCCATAACCGACGCTTCCACGTTTCCCGTCCAGCCATGACTGTCCACGTTGTGAAGACGTACGTATCATTTCTCTTCAGTCGCTCAATAGTCATGCAGCTAACACTTGCTCTCACAGCGCCGACGAGTTCCGTCAGGCCATCGCAAACAACAAGGTCGTCATTGTCGACTCGTACGCCGACTGGTGCCCGCCTTGCAAGGCCATTGCTCCCGTCTTGGAAAAGTGAGCTCCAACATTGCAACCTGTCGATCTTCAAGACTCAAACGCAAGACTAACAACCCCTCCCGCAGGCACTCCGACTCGGATGAATTCAAGGACAAGGTGCACTTTGTCAAGTTTGATGTCGACAACATCCCCGAAATCTCCCAGGAACTCCGCGTCAGCTCCATTCCCGCCTTCTTCTTTTTCAAGGACGGCAAGCAGATCGACAAGTTTGTCGGCGCCAACCCCGCGGAGCTCCAGCGCCTGCTCAAGACGCACTCTGCCTAGGCTCGGGAGCTACGAAGATGAGGAGGAAAAGCACAAGAAATCTTGGGTTTCAATCATAACCGACATGAATTTGGGGATAGAGGCGTTTTTTTATGTGAGGCTCGTTCGGTTAGCAACAAGTGTCCGTCCGGGTAGCACTACTCATTCTCATTTGAGATCTGGTCCGGTCGAGTCGTCAGCTGGCAGCTAGATAGTTTCCGAACGCGCAGAGTATCCTTTAGCATACATCTGGCTATTCCTCTGTGCCCTATTGTGTCGCAGCGCAGGCGCTTGTATCTGCTAGGTGACGTGACCAACCCCACGCGCACGCGCCGACATTCGAGGCATAGCTCAGTCAGACCCTCAGGGGTTGCAGTAGACGTCAGTTGGTCAGGTCCAACCGTCCATGGGGGTCGAGGTTCAGAGGGAAGTCCGAGTGGACAATGCAGCTTAAGCGCAGGTCCTCTGCAAACTTGGACTTGAGGTTTAGTTACCATTAGTTATGCGCCCAGATCCTCATATGCAGCACATCAGCGGAGCCTTCCAGCCGGGCCGCGCGAACTAGTTGTTTCACATACTGCACTCAGGAATCATCGAGTCCAGCTGAATTCTCTATTACAGATTTTATCGAAACACCCCCTGCGTTGGTGGCTTGCTCAGAGTAATAGCCGTCAATTGCCAGTCGCTGCAACACGCCTTAGCGACTTCCAAACCTTTAAGCGCCGGGCCCATTTCCGTCAGTGCAAATTTTTGTCATCCGAAAGAGAAGGTAGCCAAGAGCGAGAGCTGCCAGCCCTCCGGGGATGCCCACTCTAGTCTCCTTTGTTGCCTGTCCAATCCTACTATTTCTCGTCAATTGTCAGCTTCGTGAAGATGACCAGGTCATCATCTGTAAAGGATAACCAGCCCATGTGCTGCAACATTCCTGCCGAAATGAAAGAAATCGTTGAAGCTTCGGATGTTCAAGTGCTAAACCAGGAGATTGAAGTTGGCATGGAATGTGACAATTTCGAGAGTCGCAATCGTTTTGGAAGATACCGCCTCCGCATTGGCGAACACGTACGCTACCTGACCATCGCGACGGATGTTTTTGACGAAGAGACTATGTCGATACCACACCTACTCCTACCTCGACTCCCGACACTCCCGGGTGGCCCTTGGACTACCATGAATATATTCAAGGGCAATAACGGGTCTCGTCGAATTTCGCTGTCTTACGAGCCACTGAAAGCTGTGACGAGTATCTGGCACCCACAGCGGATCGATATCTTGTCTCTACCAAAGGTGTGATACCTTAAAAGCGAAGTCTACGAAACCATCTACCAGGGACGACGAGTAGTTGCCAAACTAGCCAGCTTCGATTGGCAAATTGGCACAATCGAGAACGAGACTCTTCTCTATTCTCTGATGACTCAAGACTCCATTGCATACAAGTACATTCCCGGTTTCATTGGTCATCTCATAGAGAACGGACGTGTAATGGGCATGCTGCTGGAGTTTCTTGAGGGTCGGGCAGCTGGTATAGAAGACCTCGAAAAGTGTGCAAGCGTACTTTCTTGGCTTCATGGACTTGGTAATGTGCATGGAGATATTAATCGGTATAATTTTGTCGTGAATAACAAGGGCCACGTTCACGTAATTGATTTCGCGCACGCTGAGCCATGGACAGCTGAAGGAGCTCGGATCGAGATGGAGGGCCTCCGAGGGCAGCTGGAGGAGACGCACCTCAGAGGTGCTCCCTCACGTATCTGTTGAAGGCTCGAAAAGGGGCAAGCGAGTCAAAAGCTGCTGTTCGTTTGGCTGTTTGCTCACATATGCGATACACAAATGCAACCAAACATTACTTCAAAGTAGTGCGAGTGTGTGATAACATGCTATCTGACACTCTAAATACATATCGCCTCGTTCGATTTCGATATCAATGGTCTTAATTCATTGGGGCCTTGTATACCGTAACATGACCTGGCGTGGACGATAAAGTCCCGATATGACCATTCGCGTAATGCCATGCGACGGCTGAATGTTGATGGTACATGCCGTGGTGGTATAAGCCTTGCCAGCACATCATCAGGTAATAGGTAGGAATCCTGCGCGATGTAGTTGCATCCTAGACACCACGATCCACAGTCTTTAATATCTCCAGGGCGCCGTAGAACAGGGAAGAGAATGGATGCCATGCCATTACAAGAGTCATCCGCAGTATTTGCCAATGCAAGGACTAGGCGAGGGTCGTGGGCCTCGAATGACAGTTGTGTGCGGTGCAAGTGTGCAAATTCCCATTGCAAGTCAGTCCGCTCTGAAGGCTGCGGTAGCCGCGCTTGAAGATGGGCGGCAAGAGAAGCTTCGGTACCGCCGTGTAGTTTTAATGCCAGCTCCTTGGCGGCTCGAACGCTCACTAGACGCTGTGGCCTTGATCGCTTGATATTGTACTTGACAATATATGCGCCAGGCAATCTACGCGCTGCTGGCAGACGTTTGAGCTCCCTGGCCGGGATATCAAAGCACGTGGCCGCCCTGGCGCGTGGCATCGCCCATAAGGCTTGCTTGTTCGCGAGGCATTCGAAGTAACATCTTTCGCAATTGAGCACGAATAGAAAAGCACCAAAGTTCCCACAACATACACATTGCTCCGAATATAAGACGCGTCGAAGCGTTTGGGAGCTGTGTATGTGTAAAATGGTCATTCTGCTCAGCGCGGCCAACGCTTTAGGGGCATGGCGAAGCAGGTCTTGGTAGGCCGGTAATGAGGTGACCAGTTCCTGGGCTCGTCTCGAGGCACGACTTAGACGAGACAAGGAGCGAAAATCGAGATGCGCAAAGGTAAGGTGAAGGACCTCGACGGGTAAAGCACTTAGTCGGCCTGCCCCTCTCACAGCAGAGGCCCACGTCCGTGTACGTGGCAGCTTCGGTGCGTCCTCATCGTGAATCCGGATCATGCCGACTTGTACGCGATGCGGTATATAGGCGTATTTTTCATGTATTTCTTCATCGGTAAGAGTATCCATGTTTGTCATGTTGAATGAGGCACCCGACCTCGGCAATGAATGATGTTGTGGCAGGCAAAAGACGCGCCAGCGACAGCGCGTAGTTCAAGACCCACTCAGTCATAGCAGACTCGGCGTAGATGCTAGCAAATGAGAACCTTATACAAGTAAAGAACGAAATCAAAGAGACGAAAAAAAAATGTACTATTTATTGCGGTCATGATACTTTTTCTTCTTAATTTGCTTGTTTTCTTGTCGATGAATTCTTGGTCGAGTTGCCGCAACTGTTGCTGCACTGAAACATGTACACAGTGCGTCGAATGATACAGGCAAGCCTTGTCAAAAAGACTGTCAACGCCACGAAACTCAGGCAATGAGAGCACTGTTCAGTACAAGTCAGTCACGTTCTGTTTGAAAACTGCCCCTCACCAGGTAGCGTCTTTCTCGCTCGCCGCTGACTCATTAAGCCTAACTTGGAGCCATTACACTATCGCCTGAGCTCACAGTTACACATCCGTCATCCCTGGCCAGCACCGAGGCTGGGGTTGATGTCGATGTAACTATCTCGGCGTGCCCGGCTTGAAGCGAAGCTGAGTAGGGACGGCAGTGACGACGCCTACTAAATTGGCACTTTGAAGTAATTGATTAACTTTCATGCTGAATGAATAAAGTCCTTTTTGCCCGCCGCGGTGGCAGCAGGGATATGGAGATATATGTCTTGTTGCGATATACCAGAACTGGTGTCAGTGATGAGGTTTTCGGTGAAATTCTGAGGAAGGACCACAGTAATTAGTTTTCTATAGGCCAGTCACGGAAAATTGAGTCAGGGAGTTTTAGCCTGAGTCAACTTCTTCTTATTAGGGGGGGGGGACATTGTTTATCCATTATCAATCAATGCTGCTGGTTCGAGGCGTTTCGTCCAGTCTGAATGACTCGGGCGGCTGTTAATGCGAGTAACGCCACAAACGACGACAACCCGGTCGCCTTGTTTTAGGGGGGCTACTGTAGGTAGCTACCGACCGCCCGCTCAATGAGAGCAACCGGCGCCGAAGGGACTCTTGACTATCTGCGTGAACAGTAGTAGAGTGATTTGTGTCCTGATTTTCTCAAAGTCCTTGGTGAGCAACAACTGCGTGCCAGCAAAGCGGCCCATAGCCGCGGCGGATATCGCCCAAAAGATAGTAAAGGCTTGCGAACCAGGCACGAAAAGTTGGTGCACAGCTATTCTGGCCTTTCTTGTCAGGAAGCACGGCGAGAAGTATAAGCGGTACATCGCGCAGCTGGCAAAGGATAATTCCTTTCCCGCATAGCGATCCTATAAGGTAAATACGTGTCTCTATACAAAAAATACGTAGTAGAATCAATGTAGTACCCTCGCAGGCTTACGCAGGCATGGCGTGAATCATGTATTACAGCCCTGGACCACTTACATTATGATGGATTGTCACCCATACAAGTCATTCTCTATGCCAATATTCTACAACAGGTTTCGGCGTACTTTGAAACACTAGCTTAAAATCAAGAGCCCGCCTCTCAATATGCTACGAGCGTAACTGTCCTTGAATTAAAGCGGTGGGACAAGATGTGCACACTTGTCATAGTTCGCACAAGGCTTTTCTAAGTGGTTCGATAGGAGGAGGTATAGCCTAGAGTTAATATACAGTAAGTGCTTATAGATCGGAAAGCTAGGAAGTACTAGTTTATCAGGGCTCAGTTACGTATATAAATAGCTAACGCAAGCCCTCCTATGCCTTTGTTACTCAACTCATCCAACTTACTCACTATCCTTCAGTCCTCTGCCTTACTCTCCTTTTAAGAAACACATCAAAATCACCTCAGCAATTATGAAGGTCGCTATGGTTATCGTCACCTCCCTTATGGGATATGCCCTTGCCGCACCGGCTGGCGCTGACAGCAACGCGGCGCCGGCATCGAGTAGCCGCGACGTTATCTGCTCCCGGGCGGCCGGCAGGGTGTTTTTGGCGTGTTTGAAAACACCCAAGCAGGATGAGCCTAAGGAAAGCCTCCGCGAACGATGCTACAAAGAGCGTGATGACGCTAAGGAGGAGTGCCTTAAACCCGACGGGCAGCAGGAAGTCGCGAAAGCCGAGAACAAGAAAAAGGCTGAGTGCGCCGTCTCAGGCAACCGTGTTTTTGCCCAGCAGACATCCCAACAATCAG
>JAPFUP010000300.1:0-23904 GCA_030780425.1 Beauveria varroae | reverse complement strand
TTATTTGTTGACAAGCCTGTCCACAGCCAGAACTCGAGCCAGTACTTTGATGAATTGCTGACGACTCGTGTTATCGAAGAGGTAAATGAGAGCCAGAGAGTGGTGCATCTGATACATAGCTGACCACTTGGAAGGATCGTGATAAGCCTTCACTCTTACGGAGAAGTGCAGACAAAGACCAAGTAGAAGCGAGGGATACGCTTTCTAGCCTGATGAGCACGTCATTGAAGACTATCGCAGCAGATGACCCGGATAAAAGTTGGCAACCGCTGACTCGAGGCGCTCTGGAACTTTGGCGAATCTTTACGCAAAACGTAGACCCCTCCATAAAGATATTGCATATCCCGACCGCTGAAGTTTTGTTTTTTGAAGCCATCCGAAAACCTGAAACTGTCTCCAAAGACGCGTCAGTAGTTTTTCGCGCGGTGTATTTTGCTGCTGCTGCGACAATGGAGGATCATGATACCCAGCATGTTCTCGGTCTGGATCGGTCCGAGGCTTTGAGTCTCTTTGAAAGTCAGTTTCAGCAGAGCTTATATGCGGCTGACATTTTGGAGCACCCCACGTTCCTTCTTTTGCAGGGACTGGCAATATATCTGGTGTGTATTCTTGTATCACTCGATGACTGGTTTGTTGCGATACTGACTGGCTACTCCGCAGACAGCATGCAGAACACATAACCACGGTAGAGGCTCATGGATTTTGAACGGCCTTGCCCTCAGAGTTGCCCAATCGATTGGGTTGCACAGAGACGGATCTAGTCTGGGACTGACCCCGTTCGAGGCAGAAGTCCGACGGCGCCTTTGGTGGCAGATGCTTGCCCGAGACAATCGTGCTGCAGAGGATCACGGGCTTGGCTCGTCATTCGTACTGCCATCTTCTGACACAAAGTTGCCTCTAAATGTCCACGACGAAGACTTGTTTCCTGGCATGGAAGAGCTACCACCGCCATGCTCAGGGTGGACAAAGATGAGCCTACACATCATCAATATGGAAATAACACAAACATTACAGCGCGTAGCTGGATTATTAACATCAGCAACTGATTCGCAGAGCAAGGAATCGGTTAGACAAGAACTGATGGGCCGTCTTAGAGATCAGGTCAATACCTATGCCAGTGCTTCCTCTCCGTCGATCCCTTTACATGAGCTGACCATGCAGCTGGCGCTTCTAATGGTTCACAAAGCGGATTTCATAACGCGTCAGCAGCTGATCAACATGGAGCATCCCCGCCAAGGAGAGATGATGACGACGGAAGAAAGCATCGTTACAGCATGCCTGTGTCTGGAGATATATTCTCGGCTTTGGGAGGATACGCTTCTCTGCCAATACAGGTGGTGGCTGCGCAGCTACCCCCAATACCACATGCTTCTATACGTCCTATGGCACCTATATGTCAAGCCGGAAGGGCCAAGCACTGACAGAGCTTGGGTTTGCGTCGACAAACAATTCAAAATCATTCTAGAGGAAAATTCGGGTCATAACACGAAACTTGTCGCACTGCAACGTCTCAAATGGAGGGCTGAAGGAAAGCGCCGATCTAGCTTGAACAGCTACAGCACACCGACTAGTCAATGTGCATGGACGGAAAGCGATCGCAGTGCAGCCGTTACTGATACGGGCAAATTTGGGGATCAGGCCGGGATACAAAGTGTGTACCAGGATGATCCTTTCCTACCTATGTCTACTTGGACTAGTTTTCTGGAAGATGTAAGCATTCATGTGCCCGACTTCCTGGGGACTTGATAAGTTGGCGCTCTTTAAATAAGAGCCGGGTATTACAGACACCATCTGGACGGAGATACAGCAGAAAGAACACAAAAGAGTCACACGGGCATGCATTCTCATGACTCTTTCACTTGATTCCTGATTATTAGGCTAAAACTACAAGATAACAAAATCGTCATCAATTAGTTAGTGCTTTCCTTGCTCGGTATTTTCTGCTCGAATGATACAGCCCATTAGCTCCCTATTACGTTCGGGGGGAAGACCGCTTACCCTTCACTTGTCCACTTGCACGTTTCTGCCAACATCCTCGTCATCTTCCCCGGTCGCCGTGAGTTGTTCCGACCACCCAAAGACCGAAACGAGCAAGACGCTTAATTATGCGTCATCTGAACAATCTTCTGCTATGTCACCTTGTTCTCCACCTAGGTACTGTCAGTAGGCCTCATACTTATCGAGTAGTTCAAGACGCACAATCGAGGCAGCGCACTGGGTGACCACACCAGCTCGCCGTGTGAGACGGATAAAGACCTAGGCGGTGTTATTAACAATGTCTTTGTGAGAATGAGGTTGAGTCGGTCATACATTTACCAAAGGCTTTGCAATATGCCTCCTCCTAATGGTATTCTGATCCGCAATTGAAACAACAATGTGCTCGATTCCGACACTGTATTAGCTCCTCCCACTTCCTTGCACCTGTGTCCTCGTTTCTTTCCAGAAACCTGGCAGTGTCTGAATGAGCCAGATTGCCTAGCGGGACCGACTGGCTCTTTTTGAAAGGTGCTACATCACCCTGCTGCATCATCCGACGACCAATAATGCCGCGTCCGATTGAATAACCTTGATCTGCCCGTATATTAGCTGACGAATTCAGAGACAAAAGACCAAATCCCACCGTTCTTTAAGGTAGTCTCTCGATCTCCATCGTGGACGTGGTATCGTTCGAGAATGGCCTTTGCCATAGACGCTGCCGTAGCGGCTGCAAAGTTCTGCCAGTTTTTGTTCTGATGGCCGTCGGCATAGTCACCAATGCCCTTGACAACGATACACGGAACCTCGTCCCACACTCCCGCAGCCTCCATCTCGAATGCAACGAGCTTGTTATCAGCGGCGATGCGATCCCGGACCTCCCCGCTCATGAATGCGTTGCCCGACCCAATTCGGCCGAAAAAAATCTTTGGGATGAAGTCCCCGCCGGCGACAAGATTTGCAAATCGCTCTCGCGCAACCACAGAAGTGGAATCACATTCAGTTTCCACACAAAAAGCCGTAGAAGCTGACTCGCAGGGGGCGCTTGGGTCATTGACACATACGCTGCATCCCTTCTGATGCCTATGCGTATATTTCGGATCGTATAAGATGTCATTCTCCATTCCGGGATATTGGTAATCAGGCCATCGTGATTTCTGCTTCGCGGCTGCTTGTAAATGCTTCAAGTGCGTTGAAGCCTTTGCCTGTAGCCTGTCTCTCGTGAATCTTGTTTGGAGCATTGCAAGCAGAGTTCCAATGTCCTTGTTGGCTCTTCCAAGACTATCTTCGACACTGCTCTTTATGTCAAAGTGGCCAGGATACTGCCTACCGTAGTCATACTGAATAATGGTCTTGCTTATTACGACGTCGCCCAGGAATGCATCATGGCCATGGATGCGGGGGACACCGCCACAGATACCGACGAGGATGGCTAGCTTAAGATTAGTGTAGCTTGACCGCAGACTGGCCGTTGTAGCCGCTGCGCTGGTGGTGCCTCTGTGGGGAAGAACAGCTAGAACGACGTGGTGTTGTCCGATACAGCCAGTAGTGTATGTATTCGTGTCGCCATCGGCTCGGCCATAAGGATCGCGCTCCTCGTCCCAAAAATGATCAAATAGCAAGGCAACAGCATCAGCCTCATGAGGCAGAGCACAAAGAATAGCAACACGGAAGCTTTTGCGGTCAGCGGGCGATTGCGGGGCAGACATAGCCAGGGTTGGCATTGGATGCCTGGTTCAATGAGGTGACACAAGTATGGTTCGGATTGCTGCAGGACGTCATCGCGTTAGGCTTCAAATTCAACGGATGAGGCATTGCTGCCTTTTCGTCACGTGAGGCACTGAACCAGGCTGTGTTGACAAGCCGGAAGCTTCTCCAATCGACATTATTAATGGTCACTTTCTCAAGACGCTGCAGATGGGAATGGCATGCGGATACTTGCATGGTACTCGCCGTGTGCTCCGCTGTCAGCACATTGAGCACCTGTTTGTCTTACATGCATCAACGGCCCCGGTTGGACAAAGGCAGTGTAACACCGATCCGATGACGTTTAAGATGGCTTCGAGCTATCTTGGTACTCCTTTTGCAACATCTTAACAACTTTCCACGACATTTGACGGCTGTTTACGACTTTTTCCCATTGGCCAGGGTCGCCCGTTTGTCGAGAGGTCAATGCGCCTTTCGTTGACTCGCCGCATTGAGAAAAGCTCCCCAAATCCGGCTGTGCCCAGTTTACACTTCACTTCTCCATCTCCAACCAAGCCTCGCCAGCCCGGCCCTGCTACTCGTGCCCATGCCATCCCTCGTGTATCTCTATTCATCGCCAGCTCATCGACCCGATTGATTCTCCATCTGGAATTTCCTTGCCATTGCCCTGCAACCATGGATTCGAACCCGCCCGTCTTCTTGCCCAATCTCGTAGCGAGACCCATCGCCGCCAGCAGCAGCTGCTACACATCACCACCGCCCTCGCCGCGGTCGCACCCTTACAGCAAGCCCATCGTCCAGACGAGCCCACTCCTGCTGCTGCCCGCCGAGATCAGGACCGTCATCCTCGTCGCGGCCTTTGGCCACCGCACCATCCACGCCGACCTCGACCTTGTCGCCGCGCCACTACCGGCCCCGTCACAGTTTAGCACGCCGCCTGACGGCGCCTCCACCACCGCCATACAGCGCCGCGACCTCATCCCCCTGTCCAGCGATGACATCCGATGGAAACCCACCGCCCACCTCTGCCACCGCTCGTGCTTTGACGGCACGCGCCGCCGCCGGTCCCGCCGCCCCGCGCTGCCCGCGCCGCTCTTCGTCGTCGACCGCGACCGCTGCTTCACCAGCGGTGATCCATGTACGTTCCCCGATCACGGCCTCGCGTCGTGCTGTGTCGGCGCCCTGGGGTGGCTCCTCGCCTGCCGCCAGGCGCACGCCGAGGGCGTCGCGGTTCTATACCGCCTTAACACCTTTCGTCTCAACGAATCCTTTGCCCTCGAAAACGTCCCCCGCATCCTGCCCCCCGCCTACATCCCGGCCATTACGCAGCTCTCCCTCTCTCTCACCATGAGCCGCTCCCGCGTCGCCTCGGACCGCATTGCCTACCCGCGCCCGCGCGACGCCGTCGAGCACCTGCCCGTCTTGCTCGCCCGGCTACCCGACACATTTCCCGGGCTCCGCCGCCTGCACTTGGTGCTGGCTGGCGAGATCTGGCCCGAGACGCAGCTGTCCGCGTACTGCGCGCCATCGTCCGTGCTGCACGCCAACGTCGAGGCTTTGCTGGTGCGGTTCGAGGGCCTGGTGCGCCGCTTGCCCGCGCTGCGCCTCTGCGAGGTGGCTTTTGACAGCAGTGTCTACTTTCCTTGGCTGCAGATCGAGAGGGCTCTCGAGATTGACTTTAAAAACTATGCCGACTTTGAGCAGTGCCCGTATACCGTCTGGCGATCGCTGCCAGCCAAGGACGCGCACGAGGACGCGCACGAGGTGGAGAGCGGCACAGCAGACCGGCGGCCATTGTCTGGGTTCTGGGTCTGTCTGGATGCCTGGGACGCCATTCCGTGGTCTATTATGACGGATCTCTATGGAAAGGGGCCATGGTAAGACTAGCGCTGCTGGCAGTAGGGACCGCGCGCAAAAATTATCAATATATTCTGCAAGGGGCCCTTCTAGCATCATTACTGCTGTATGTTATTGTTTCTATTTTCATGTTTTCATTTCTCTGCACCTTATATCCAGCGAGTGATCCCTTTTAAACAAGGGCCCTAGTCATTCTTTCCTGATGCTCAATTACAGCAGTCACTGCCCGAAGACAACCATGTGTATTGTCTACCTCATTTGTCAAGTCTAATGCGTGTGCCTGTTGAGTCCAATAGCTCTCATCTCCAACTCCATCTCGTCTGCGTACTCGACGAAGACGTCTATTTCACTAGGATGCATTCGACTTTGTCGATGAATGGGATCTGCATCTGGCGAGCGGAGACTTGCACTGCTACACGAATACTTACCGTGCCACGTCGGCGAAGTGGTGGTGAGGGAGGCATCTTTGTCGGCCGCGTACGTTTTGGCTGGCAGCCTTCCGGTTTTTGGCATTTGAATGCCGCAAAGATCACACCACAGACCAGAGAAAACTACAAGCAAAAGGCTCCTTGTAAAATTTGAACGTTTCCTGAGGTAGCTCAATCATGAATTCGGTTCACTATTTAGTTCGACCTAATCACGTACGCTTTTCACCATCCACACGTGCCACACACCCACCTTGTTAGTCTAATATGTAGGACATCTAGTTCTAACGCCTTTATAGATGGAAATAACTAGTGACTTATTAGAAGTGATAAGTCCTCTATTTTAGACTATATTATAGTTAATGTATACCCTTGCAGCCATTATATCAACGAATTATGGTTTAGCCTACCAAATGGAGACTCGGCCCCTGCGATCATACGATTTGGTGTTTAACACTTGGAGAGTACGGATAACTAGCCGCAAAATCATCAATTCTCCTATTTGCACCTGCTCAAACCTAATTGCTTTTTCCTTTCATCCTTCTATTTTCTTTTTTTGCGCACAGCAAGCCATGTATCATACCAATTTCTGTTCCAGAACATCATACGCCCAGCTCTTCATCAACTGACTTTTCCTTGTGACACGCCTGAAGCGATCCGCGGCTGAATTGAGACAAGTCGCAACGCACTGTCCCATTAGTTGCAAGCTAAGTTAGCATCCCGTTATCATGGCCATCTTGATAGGCCGATATGACTGGGAGGCAGCCTGAAATAGTCCGTGGCGCTTCCCGCATGACCCCACCACACTTCGACATCGGTGCCTTGTCAACTTGTGCCAGTGCAGCCTGCAGCCACTTTTCCGCAACTGACTATTTACGTCCTTCCATCCTCGCTGCTCTCCCTCGGACCACCGGCATTCTTTCCAGCTTCGTCTGCTGCAAAGATGGTGCGTATTTTCCCCCAGAAAGTTCCCATGCTCTTGACGCTTCAACCGTGAGCGCCAGCTAACCACCTGCCCACTACCAGTCTTCCGAACAGACCCCCCTCCTCGATGAGCAAGCCGGCTCCGACAGCGGCCTCCGCCGCCGCGACGCCCACGCCAAGGCCCAGCGCTCCAAGATCCGCGAAGCTGCCATCTTTGCCTGGGCGCTCATCGCCACGACTGCCTTCATCATCGTCGCCGTCTGGGTACAGCACCGGGAGCAGACGCGGCCACCCGTGCCCGCGCCCGCCGCCAAGCGCAACCTCGTCTTTATGGTCTCGGACGGCATGGGCCCGGCCTCGCTGGCACTGACCCGCGGCTACCGCCAACATGTCGAGCGCCTAGACCACGGCGACGTTCTTACGCTCGACCGCCACTTTTGGGGCACCAGCCGCACGCAGTCGTCCAACTCGCTCGTCACCGACAGCGCCGCCGGCGCCACGGCGTTTTCCTGTGCGCAAAAGAGCTACAACGGCGCCATCTCGGTGCTGCCCGACGGCCGGCCCTGCGGATCCGTCCTCGAAGCCGCCAAGCGCGCCGGCTACGCGACAGGGCTCGTCGCCACCACGTACGTGACCGACGCGACGCCCGCGTGCTTTGCCGCGCACGTGCCGCATCGCGAGATGATGGACGACATTGCTCTGCAGGAAGTCGGCCGGGGCCCGCTGGGCCGCAGCGTCGACCTTATTCTCGGCGGCGGCCGCTGCTACTTTTTGCCCAACTCGTCCGAGGGCGGCTGCCGCCAGGACGACGTCGACGTGACCAAGATTGCGCGCGAGGAGCACGGCTGGACCTATGTCGACTCGCGCGCCGGCTTCGATGCCCTCGCCAACGGTGAAAAGGTCACACTGCCGCTGCTCGGCCTCGTGGCGCCGGCCAATGTCCCGTTTGAGCTCGACCGCCGCAACCTCAACGACACGTACCCCAGCCTGCGGGAGATGGCGACGACGGCGCTGCGCGCGCTCGCCCGGGCTACGGAAAAGAGCGACAAGGGCTTCTTCGTCATGATTGAGGGCAGCCGCATCGACCACGCCGGGCACATCAACGACCCGGCCGCACAGGTCCACGAGGTTCTCGCCTACGACGCCACCTTCCAGGCCGTCCTCGACTTTATCCGCTCCTCCGACACCGAGACCGTGCTCGTCGCCACGTCGGACCACGAGACTGGCGGCCTCGCCACCGCCCTGCAGCGGCCCGACGAAAAGGAAGCCACGTACGCCTGGTACCCCGCGGTGCTGGACCGCGCCACCGCCTCCTGCGAGCACCTCGCCGGAAAGCTCAAAACGCTACGCAGCGGAGACGACGGCAGCAGCAGCAAGACCACGCTTCGCAATTACATCAAGGACGAGCTCGTTGTCCAAGGGCTCGGCATCCCGGCCGACGACGTGTCCGACGCCGAAGTCGAAAGCCTCGTCGCGGCCGCCGACGACGCCGAGCGCGTCAAGACCATCTTGACGCAGCTCATCTCGCATCGCGCGCACGTTGGCTGGAGCACCCACGGCCACACCGCCGTCGACGTCAACATTTACTCGTCGGGCGGCCCGGGAACCGAGGCCCTCCGCGGCAACGTGGAGAACACAGAGGTGGGCGATTTTCTCCGGCGGTACCTCGACGTCGACGTGGATGCCATCACCAAGGAGTTGCAGGCGAGGAGCCGCCGCAGCGACGAGATTGCCGGTGTCATGAAGGAGAGAGGGGGCTTTGATGAGTATCACGGCCGTTTAGAGAACTGATTGATATACTCGAGCGTGTTTACAATCACGGCGTTTACCATACATACCAGTTTCGGCGCGCAGATTGCTTGCTTTTTTTCTTCTTTTTTGCGTGTTTCTACATTGGCACATTAGATTTTTCGTTTCAGAATAGGCGACCAGCTAGATTTTTAGAACATTGCATAGCACTTACTGAGGAGTTTATAACTACTTAGAAAACTATATCATTGTGTGGCTAGCATAGCATCGAAAGCAAACGCTCAAAAGACACTGAATTACACTCTAGAACAAACGCCACCTTTAGTGTAATCAAAACCCAAGCACCAGGCGCCAAAGAAAAAACCTCGCAGACAAGAACGTCAAGCAGTTGATATTTAATTACCAGTGTCCTTGGTATTCAAGTCATATCGCACATACAGCTTATCCAGGAAATGCGAATGTCGGATACCATTCGGCTTGGCCTTTTTAAACAGCGCAATCGCGTCCTGCACCGAAACGCCGCAGCGCTCCACGAGGTAGCACACGACAAAGTACCCGGTGCGGTTGTACCCGTAGTGGCAGTGAACGCCTACAACGACTCGCTTCTGCCAATCGTCGTCCCAGCCTTCAGCGGCCGCGCGGTCGGCCTGCCGCGCGCGGATCGTGTCAACAAGCTGGATAAACGCCGCCACATCATCAGCCGTAGGCGGGACCTTGGAAACGGTCGGGAACTTGTGGTAGTGGATGCCGGCGCGCTCGAGGCCCTGAGCGTCGTACACGGGTTGGTCCTTGGAAATGTCAATCACGTCCTTGACAACGCTGCTCCACTGGGCGGTGAACCTCGACGGGCTGTGGACGTCGTCGGCCTCGCGCAGCGTCTTCATGGCGCGAAAGACGGGGGTGCCACCAGGCGGGCCGATAGGTGCGGACACGGGAATGACAGACTGCCACTTGGCAAGATTTTTGACGTCCCACTTGCCTTCCTGGCTGAGATACTGCAGCTGCCAGGCGAGCGAGAGGCGGCCGGTGATGTTCTTGGCGAGAAAATCGGCAATAAGGCCGGCGAGGATGCGCGATCCACGCGGGGCGTAAAGGAGCGTGTGGTTGGCCGGCGCAGGGATGATGATGGACTGGACTACCATGGCCGGATGCTCGGGCTGTGGCGGGATAGCCGTGACTGATTCGGGGGGTGTCGATGGATCGTGGCGCGAGTCTTCTGTACTAGAGTCCGATATGGCTGCCGTGAAATCTTCTTCTGTGATATTAACAATGGAGCGGGACAAGTCGTGATCATCGGGCTGCAGTCTTGCGCCGACCGGCTCAGCAACCTTGCTAACATGCTCTACCGGCGTCTGTGTACCATCTTGGGCAGCCTGTCTCGTCTTGATTGCATTGACAATCTTGTCCACGTTCGTCGTCGGAGTAACATGGTCAGCCTCGCCGCCAATAAGGTAGAGCGGGATGTCGAGCTCGCTCCAAATATCCGTCGTAGGCATGCCGCCTACTGGTTTGCCGTCCTTGTACGGCGGTACAGCGGCGCCAACCATGCGTCGGAAGACGGGTGTTCGGCTCTGCTGATTGAACCGGTACTGAAGCAGCCGCAGTTCAGGAGATGCGTTGGCGCCCGCGAATCGCGCAATGGACAGGCTGTTTGGACCACCCCTCCCATCCCAGAGTCGCCACAAGGAAAAGACCCAGCCTGGTACCCAAAGCAGTTTGCGGACCCATCGCGACGTAGATTTGCCCAGAGGGCCGGCGGAGGGACAAATAGCAATGAAGCCAACAATATGGTTTACGAGATCCGTTGTGTGCGTCCTCTTCTTGCTTGACAGCAGAGCCGAGAGACCGGTTCCCATGCTGTGGCCAATCAGGACCACCTTTTGCCCGGCATCCTTGTCCCGATGATCCTCAATAATCGTTTCCAGTAGCTCGACGAGCGCCTCCATCGTGTACGCATCCCAGCGTTTCTGCGAATAGGCGGACCGTCCTCCACCCGGGTGGTCAATCGCCAGGCACGGTGCCATGTCCACGAGGCTGCTCAGCAGGGGGTGAAACTGCGCAACTGAGCCGCCCAGGCCGGGAATGCACACCAGCAAAGGCAGCGGCGCCGGATTTTTCGGTAGTTGGGCAGCTTTGGCATGTTGGCGGAAAAAGACACGAATGTCCTTGTACTCGAAACGACTGGTAGTGTACGTCTCAAATGTCGAGTGTTCCTTGAGCAGCGTAGGGTCCGTTTCGTGGGCGTCCACTGGGACGGTCGGCGGTCCAAACAGCCATTTGTAAATCTGCGACATCTCTGGTCCAGATAAGCCCTCCTTGCGAGGGTGTTGGCTATGGTATGCAATATCGCGATAGCTGCAGAGATGACTCAATAGCGATGAGTGGAGCCTCTCTGGTCCTCAGCGTCTTCAACGGTGAACAGTCTTGCGCCGTTCCATGCGCTCTTCTGGTAGGAGGACTGCGGCAACTCAGGCGGTCGGAGGCATCGAAAAGAGAGCCAGTAATTTCATATCCTGTCGAAAGCTAAGCTGGTGCGCATACGTGATGGGCAGGAGGACGAAATTAATCTGTCGCGACCGAAGGATACGTAGGAAGGTGAAGAAGGCCTTGATCGTTTAGGAGGCCCCCGTCGGCGGCGTAGTAAAATGGCTCAGACGTGCGACAAAGTCGGGGGCGCAGCTGCCGATGCCGTTAGTAGGTATGTTAGATGCGACTGCTTTCTGCTCAGCCGCGGGCGTGGACCGTGGTATGGACGGTCTGGTGATGAGCGAACCTTTTGATCGTGGTGGAGCTTTGCTTTGTTTTCCCAAATGCGGCGCGCTACCCTGAAAACCTGCAAATTTTTGCTTGCCTAGACTCGTCTGCGTTTGGTTGCAGTTTTTAATGTAAAAGAACGCGTTCCTGTTGTGGCTTGAGATTATGAGTAGCAGGCACACCAGTTGAGGCTGCAAGGGCGCGTGGTTGCAAAGAAATATGCGTGGTACAGCTCTCCAAGAGAACCCCGGCTCGCCTTGCGTAATCTCAGCCCAATATGCAGCCTATGCTCATGCATAAGAAGGATCGCTTAAAGGTAAAATCCGTGCACAGTCTCATTACAGTATACAATAATAGGTATACAAAGCTAATTATACAAATACCACAACTTTACTCGGCAGCGCCGATGCCCTCCTGCCACCCGATTGGTATCAACGCAGCTGCCACGTCTGCCACGCCCCGTTCCGTAGCAAGTAGATTAAACTGTGACGCCGCATTTCTCGTATCCAAAACTTCCAGGCGCATACCCAGAGACGAAATGTGTTTCCTCAACTCCGGACTCAGCGGCGCTATGCTTTTCCCGGTTCCTACAATGAGTAAATCTACACGTGACGATGAATGAGCAAAAGTATGTCGTCGGCTACCAGCAGGCAAAAGTCTGCGACAGCAGCTCTTCCAGAAATTGTCCGTCTTACCTGGCCGTGGCCACAACATGTCAAATACACCCAACGTCTCTGCCGGCACGTCAAACAGTCCTTTGTCGTTGAGCAGGCGCATCTCGCCGGAAACCTCCCACGGACGCCACGTAAAAGCTTCGCCGTCAACCAGCAGCGCGCCGTCGCCGTCGGTGATTGTGATGCCGCTGTTGAGGCCGAATCCGTCGTGCATGCAGACATCGACCGACGTCGACGGCACCGGTGTATTGCCGAGCACGTCGAGGTCCTGAAAGTTCGTCGGTTTATGCTCCTGTGCCTTTTTCTGCTTACTCAGGAACGGTGTCGTGTGTAGGGATCGCGCGGCGAAGAGCTGCTGCTGGCATCGTACCGTCATCGTCGTCATCGTCGTCGTTCGGGGGCGCGAGGCAGCGAGTGGTCGGGTGAGCGTTTCGGCACAGGGCGCGATCGATGCTCCGGGCAAAGACAAAGCCCTTGATAGGCGGCGCGTGAATGTGCGCATTGCGACGTAGCTCGAAATTGTTGTGTGAGGGTAAGTACTCTATCGAGCTTCTGATTGGGATATTTCTGCAGGAGCTGTCGCTGTCTGCGCTTGCATGTGGGGCTATGAATGGATGACCGTATCTGACGTGCATACGTATACTCCAACGTATTTACTGTAAAAGCGCACTATGAATCGACTGGGAAATTTACAGTGACTCCTTCTCACGGGAGGACTCAAGGTTGAACATGTGCTTGATTCTCATTTCATTTCAGATCATCAAGTTAGGTTTCGCAGTCCTTAAGACAGCAGCAGACCAGCCGTCATCTTTTGCAGCAGCCTGGTCCATATGTATCATGCAGTCCCTTTTTGTCCTAATGAACACCAAAGCAATGAACCCATTTCACACCCCTTCGTTTCGCCAAAAAGAAACAAGGAATAAATTTTGTCGACGTTTAAAAATTGCGATTAATTCCATTTATTTCTTCTTGCCCTGCTCCTGCTCCTTCAGGACCTTCTTGACGATCTTCTGCTCCTCAATGAGGAAAGCGCGGACAATGCGGTCGCGGACGCAGTTACCGCATCGCGAACCACCGTAGGCGCGCTGGACGGTCTTCTGGGGCTTGGAGATGTTGGCGTACTCGCGGGGGCGGAGAGCGGGAATCTGTGAGGAGAGAGTTAGTTGGTGTCGTTGGAGGCTGTGTCACGTCGACGCGAGTGGCATTCGCAAAGCTTCGTCGTCGTGAAGAGGTTTGGGCAGTCCCATATCCCCCGCAAACAGTAATTCGGCAGCAATTCCTGCAGAAAACCTCAACGCCAAATAGGGGAACCAGTCTCGTATCGCCCTCGTCCTCCCGTTTTCGAGTCGCTTTGGAATGCCATTCGAGTCGTCGTCGTCGTCGTCGAATTGACTTACGCCAGAGAGCTTGGAGCCGCAGTCGCCGCACTTGGGGACGGTGCCGCGCTTCTTGAGGTGAAGCACGCGGAGCTTACCACCGGGAGTCTTGGAGACACGGGTGATGTTGGAGGAGGTGTTGTAGCTGCAGCGCCATCATGGTTAGTCTTCAATGTCCGCTTGCCGAAGATTCGGAGGTCGCGAGCGGGCAATTCAAAGTATATAATTCGAATCGATGCTACTTTCGCGACGAAGAGGAGAGCACTCACGGGGTGCGGCGGCGGTAGGTGACGCGGTGGTTGACCATTTTGACGGTATTTGCTGGGTTGGATTGCAAACTGAGGGATCACGGACAGACCAGAAGCGAAGAATTTAGAGATTTGGTGGAAAATTTGTGTGGGTGGTGCTTGAAAATGTGCCCGCTAAGCCGGCGAATCAGGGTGCGGGACGAGCAGTGAAGGCCCATAGATACACGTGATTTGTCGCGATGCCTGGCAAACTGGTTCCAACTCCTGCGCAGACGGATGTGGGGACAACTTATTGGTGCCATCAGTAGCTAGCAAGACTGCTCGGCGAATAAATATGTAGTTGGCAGTCCCCCGAGAGCATCATGCTCACGAGAACATCGGTTTTTCCCCAAAAGATTAGAAGGGTCTGAAAATCTAACGATTGGCCTAATTCAGAGATATTCTTACCGCTTGGACATGACACAGACTCCCCCTCGTTCGCGTGGAAAGGCATTTTCATCGGGGACCATGTTCGGCCGCACTTCATTAGACAAATATCGTCACTGATTTTCGTGCATTTATTCATTCAAAACATCATGTAGATAAAATCCAGAAAACGCCTGCGTGCACCATGGTATACTCGAGAAAGAAAAAGAACCCCCCCATTGCCGCAGCGCCCAAACGCCACATGAAATGGCACGATGGCCAAGATAAGTATCGACAACATATAGACCTGCATTTGAATGCTTACTCCCACGACTCAAAGACATTTCCGAACCACTAGTCGTCTTTGTCCAAGTTGAACCAGTTGGGATGGTCCTGGTGGCGCCAGGCCTTGATGCCAAAGGGGTTTTCATTGCTGCTCTTTTCGGCCATGGCGAATACCTCTTTGCTCTTTTCATCGCGCATGAGTTCGGTGAATTCCTTGACGTTACCCTGGGCCTCATTCACAGCCCTCATAAAGGCGGCATACATGACATCGGCTGGTGGATTGTTAGAGGCGACTTTGCGAACGCGAGGACTGGGCTACTCACGAGACGGCTGCTTCTGTACAAGGGGATCTAGCATCTTCGGGATAGTGCCTCTCAGAAGGCGAGACTGATGAGCGAGGTTAGGGGTCGCCTTCTTGCGCAGCGCAGCGCGGCACCGGCTTACCTTGACGTGGAGGAGCTTGAGCTGTCTCATCGCCTCTCTGAGGCGAGCCTCCTCGGCAGAGACGTCGGCGCTAGCGCCAGTATTCCCCTGAACCTGCTGACCATTCATCTTCAACTCTGCTTGCTGTCCAGTGAAGACGATATCGAACGCGTTTGCCGTTGAATGAGAATGACCGGAAGTGCCAAGTAAGGAGACGAGGTAGGGGCAATGTGGGGGTCCAGTAACTCTGTAGTGTCGCTGCAAAAATGCGGATCCAGCCTTTGATGTGAGGCCTGCTTCGTAGAACGTTAACAGTAGTGCACCAGAGAATGAACAATGCAGTTTCGATGCCCTAGGTTCTACAAATTTCAGATCATCTAGTTCCAGAAAGGTGAAATCGTCTATTTATATCAAACACGGGAATTTATTCGTGATTTATTGATAAGTAGAGTTTATCGGCGTCAGCCACATCTGAGACGAATGTCACGTGTAGGTGTATTGGTGGTACAAAAGTAAGTGGCCTCTGGTGTCTACATTACCCATCTTCGTGAAAGGGCGCACCGACAACTGTCATCCTGGATTAGACCAAATCGCGACGACGATTTTCCGTTGTGTTTTCATCTCCATGATCAACTGTGGATAAAAGCTGAACCTCAGTACCGAAGCACAGTGAGCGAGAAAACGACGGCTTTACACGCTAGGCACTGATCCCAGTCGACTACGCGCTTTGTGGCGTTGTGATTGGCTGAAAGGCACCGGACCGGATCAACACCAAACCTAATGGGCTCGCTGACAGTGCGGATTGGAAAAATCCTCACACTCCAGCTTCTTGCATCGTACTGTACGGCGCAAGCAAACGAAACCAACAGCCCAGCAGTCCGCTCTCTGCTCACCGTCGCCTGTATCGCGAATTGGCCGCTGCTTCTTTGAGAGAAGCATATTCCAAAGGCCCTTTTCTTTCTTTCAGCTCTCCTTTTTCTCACCTGCGCGCCGTATTTACGCCCCCGACATTCGTTTTGCCTGTATTGGCCCCGACCCGCGTTTCTTCGCACTGTCGCGTACCTACGTCACCCACTGGGCCATCCGTTCATACCCCCCCCCTCCCCGAACACGAACGACAAACTACGGCGGCCCGCCATGTCGAGTCCCGATGCCGGCACGCCTCCCCCGGCGCTGCTGCCGCCGCCGGAAGGCATCTTTCGGTCGTTTGAAGATTTGATGACGTCGGTGCAACGCGTGGCCAAAGACCAGGGCTACGGCATCGTCAAGCTGCGGGCGTCCAACTACCGCGAGGGTAAGCCGACGCGGTACGATCTTGTCTGCGACCGCGGCGGCGTCAAGTACAGCAGTACGGCCAAGAAGCGCAACCCGTCGACGCGCAAGATCGACTGCCCGTTCCGCGCAAAGGCCGTCTGCGAGGTGCAGCTTGGCAACCAGTGGCGGTTCGCGCTGCAGGAGCCGCGACACAACCACGAGCCCCGCGTGCCGTCGACCACGCCGAGCGCCGAGGTGTCGCCGCTGGCAACGTCGCTGCGATCATTCACCAACAAGATTGACCGGTTGAGTCATGACATTGCGCAGGGATTTGTGCGCATCGAGGCGCGACTCGATACGATTGAGAAGCGCCTCGAGGGCATCGAGTCTCGCGCCGCGACCTACGAGCCGCGCTTCCAGACCGTGGAGAATCGCCTTCTGAGCATCGAGGGACTGGAGGGAGCGCGCCTGGACAGCATTGGAATAGACGACCCCGAATCGCGGCTCCTAGCCTCGGCTGTTATGTAGAGCGCCGGCCCCGGCAACGGTCCGCACACCTCGGGCAACGCATGACGTCGACGCAGGAGCGGGTGACAGACTTTCAGGTCGGGTGCTGGGGGCTACACCTCCAAATTGATTGTAAGCTTAATGCGACAGCCCGTCCGTCCGGGCCTCTCACTTGCTGCCCGCTGTCCGCCAGCCTGCCGCTTGTATCGTCTGACCATGATAATGGTAGCAAAGGAAAATTCGGGTGCGCTATAACAGAGTGCTTCGTACAAACATTGTTCAAGATGGACATGCAGTCTGCGACGAAGCACCCGATGCGTTATGACATGATTTCTGCGTTTGGTTTTAGGTTGGAATTTTGGTCTGGCTTTTGCCTGTAACAGGCTGTGCCATGCTTGGCCTTTTCATGATATGTGCTGCTGATTTGTCGGTTTTTCTGGCTGAGAAAGAAGAGCTATGCCACCAGTTATCGGCGTTTGGGATACTAAGAATCAATGGGCTATCAGAGCAGAGTTTGGAGCCTAGGTCTACGGGGTTAGCAATAGCCCCTTTTGCTCTCGCTTTTCATTTCTAGATTTGTGTTATTCGGATCACTATGGCGAATAGGATGTTATCCATCGACATTAGATGTATGTTTTGCCGAAATTGTGTAGGTGCTCAGTGCGCATGATCGGATCCTACATATGTCCTTTGACAATCAGCTGCTGGATCAAGGATCCGAATACAGAGGAGTGCCTGAGACGAGTTGATTTATATGAAGCTTTCCTACAATTACGGCGTTGTGAAATTGTTGTGAGCCAGCGTTGGGGCGAGTCTTGGGCTGCGGCGTTGACATCCGGGGTTAAAATGTGAATGCCGATCAGCCATGCGGCTCCAACAAAAGTGCCGACAGCCTTGCCAAAATTGGGCTGAGCCGCTACTTACAGGATCAACTTGCCTGACTTGTGGGAAGTAGCAGTCAGGTTTACCGGCACGTCAGCTAATGAACATTGTCACCCCTAAGATGGTGTTGACAGCGTAGCAGACTGAGCGCATCGCAAGACGAGCACGCTTATGTCTACCTGGTCAACATTGGATGAAGGCTTGAGGAGTTCATGTGCTTGCATTAAATGTACCACGCGGGGACGAGTAACGGTCCCTTGACAAGGAGCTGCGGGGAGGGTGCGAGAAGTGCGAAAAGTGTCGCAACTCTGGGGGAAAGGCCTCACACCCCTCCGAGAAGGTGGCAACCAGTTCGAGATGGCAGTCCATCAAGCCATTCGAGGGACGAGTGCCAGTGGTCGGTATTCAACGGGGAAATCAGCAGGCGTTCTGCGGTTGCAGCGCTAATAACGTTGGGGCGCATGCACATGCCTGGTGTGGTGGCGGACCTTGTCTCTGCCCAGAGTGAAAGACGTTGGTATCTTGGGCTTTGCTTTTTTGCGACATTCTCGTAGGGCTTTGGGGGCTTGCAGAGTGCCCGCTTTCAGGGCAGGTTCGGGGGCTCGGGGGCCAAAAACAACATCCACAGCGCCTCTATTTACGGGGGCCAAGGCTGCTGTGATTCGCCAATGTTGGCGATTGTCTGGTGTTTGGCTGAGCTGACAGCCTTGCTCGGTTCTTTGTAATAGGCAATTCCCGAGGCTGGCTGGTTGCGGTTTACGGTGAATAGCTAAAATCAAGTGATTAGCACTTGGCTACCAAGTAAAGTCATTCTAGATTTGCCTGCTTGTCTCGGGCCTGGGCCTATCAAGATGAGCAGCCTCTGGCCTCTGCATCCGCACCCTCGGCTTAGGTACCTACCCTACCTCACAAGAAACTGGCATCGACTGCAGCGGCCCACTCCACGCAGTGCTACCACACAGAGGCGATTGGGAGACAAGCAGATTTACAGTACGGCACTGAGTCTTCTCCTTGCATCTGCCTTTGCCATTAAAATCCTGCACAAGCCATCGCCTTCGACGGCTCTTCCTTCCTTTACACCTACTCGATATCGTCCTTTTGCCCGTCAACGCCACACAAGCCAAAAACGCCCTTCACCAAGCCATCCCCTTCGACTTGCCCTCATCTCTCAAACGGATCCACACCTCGTCTTGCCAACTTCTCACCCGCCAGCACCATCATCTTGCCTAGCTTCCTCGACGGCGTCACCGCTCTCTCAGCCAGTCGTCGAAAACTTCCCCGACATCCCCACCCTCACGCTAGTAGCCTCCGCGCTTGTTGGACGCAAACGCCCGACGTCCAGCGCCAAATCGGTACATTTGGTTGGCTCCGCCGCGACGCCGCGCAGGGCCACGACCTCCATTTCCCCGGACTAAGAGGGGCCTCTTGCCTTGACGCGCTTATCCTTCGTCTCCTTCTCGGACTGCACATAATCACCATCGGGCGACAAATCCTGGCCCAGCAAACCTCCCTCCGCTTCGCCCCGGATGCACACCTCGGCAGGGCACACTGTAGCAAGCCCATATAAACAGTACCCTTTCCCAATCATTCCACACTCGTCGCCATATACCCCATCAACTTTGCCTACTTGGTATAGGAAGCACTCTACATTATGCCCGGTGTACCTACCTTTCGCGGCTGCGATGCCTGTCACAAGCAAAAGAAAAAGGTAGACTCGGTTCCATACAGCTGAATGGAAGCCCTCCGACTAACAAGGCTAGTGTGATGAAGCTTCACCTCGCTGTGCTAGATGCGCTCGCCTCAAGATTGCCTGCACTGGTAAAGGACAGCTAAGATATAAGTTCAAGGAGCAATGCATCGGGTTTGCCCCAGTCAAGACGCCCCGGTCCAAGATCTCGCCAAAGTCGCTGTCGCCCCGAGCTTCGCCCAACAACCAAATCACCAGATTGTCCGGTCGCTTCGCCTCTGCCCTTCGAATTGACGATCCCCAATTTGACCTTAAATGCTTTGGGGACTGGTTCGCAAGCATACCCACCCGTGTGGGAACCTGCGAGCTTTTGGACAGTGCCACGGAAACTTTTCTTGATGCGTTTGATGACTTGCGCAGCGGGAAAAAACAACTTCCAACGACGCTGACGAAATACGGCAAGGCGCTCATTATCCTCAATAAAGCTCTCGGAGACCCGAAGAAGAGAAGATCGCCTTATACCCTCTGTTCCGTCTTCATGATCATGATTGCTCAGGTAAGGGGGCAATCCTCGCCACGTTTTTGCCTACCCCAAATGCTGACATATCATGTAGATGTGGGCAGGCAAGTCGGCAGAAGGATACATGAGCCACATGGCGGGCATCTGTTCCATACTCAACTCCACCATTGACGAGCCGTGGGACGATTCCTTTGCTCAGTCACTACGCTACCACTTGATAATACCTGCTGTATGCCTCCAGCAACACCCCTTCAACGTTGCTCTTACTACTGACTGATGCATGACAATAGTGCACCGAAGCTATTATAAACCCAAACATCTCCATCGATGTACGATATCTCCAGGTTCTCAAGACGGGTTTTGGGCCGTACCAGTCACTGGACGAGGAGAAAGGCCAACCAATCGAGAGCCTAGACTTGCCTTGCCTGATGCGCTTTCCATATTTTGTCCGCCAGCCAGAGATGTACTACAACGAAATGTACCGCGAATACATGCGGATGCAAACCGAGTGCCCGTTTGTACGGCGCCGGCTCATGGATCTTACAAACATGGTCCAGGCAACGAACAAGGCGAAAATCGCTCTTGTCAGAGCGCAGATACAAATGGGCGTGGCATACACCATGATGCTGAGCTTTACGCTCGTCATCAATGCCTTTCTATCAGCCCTGAACCCCATCAATATCAAGCTTCAGCAGGAAGCTCTATACTACTCCCAGGAAGCCCTTTGGATCACACGTATTTCGAGCAAACAGCTGCCTATCGGGGCAGGCTTCATGCCCTCAGCCTTGTTCTCGGCGTGGGTCGCCACAGATGACAGCGAGGTCATCTTCAGCATCGCCTCCATCATGAAGCAGTACGACAGCTACTGGGCTGAGCCGCATTACGTGACGCAGTTTGAGACGATGAAGGAGCGCGTCCGCGAGATTCGCGACAGAAAATTGGCAGAGCTCCATGCCAGCGGCCTCCGAGGCATGGGCGTCCCAGACTATCCAACATCGAACGGCCTCGAGTATATTTGGGGCTTGGACCTACCACTCATGGACTCGGCATCTCTGAACAATGATGGGCCTTGGGCGTCGATATCGGGGGCATGCTGTCCGCGAGACGAGGTGCCGATAAATTACTACAACTGGGACCCCAATCTGCTGCGGTAGGAGCGGCCATTGTTAATTTAGCCGGCGTTGGTCAGCCATATACAATAATAGTGAATTTGTTGGCATTGAAGGAAGCGCTGATATATCATAACAGTGTTTTGGCATTTAACGAAGCGATAATATCCCATCAACAAAATTTGGGTTCACTTATCAATGAAGCGATAATATTGTTCCATGCCTGTTCAATCTGATTGGCGGGCGGCGCATCATGTACCTTTTGGGAAGGTCGTGAAGGGAGGTTCTGGTGTGAGGGGATGGCATAGAATCTTGACATTCATTGTCAGCCACAAGGCCTGGAGCAAAGCCTTGTATCGTTCCTCCTCGCCTCTGCTTACCATGGCGCCGGATAACTGCCGCCTGAGCTGAGTCGAGGTGTCCGATATGCTAATAATGCTAGTGGAGGTTGTGCTGCATTTGCGTCATATTGGACGAATTTCCAGCCCTAGCATTCGTGCCAAACGACGACCGGCAGTTTACGTCAAAGACGCTTCTCACACCATAGAACATGAATATTTTGTTGAAAAACATTGAAATTGGAAGCCTCCTTAGCCCTGTTGATGAAAACGCTATTAAAGAAAGTTGGAATCAGAAAAACAACCGATGAAGTCAAAAAAAGCAAGAAATGATATTCCAACACTAGTTCCGAATACAAATTAGGATTAGAACCCGATACAATCGCTGCTGTCCTTGTCGTCTCCTCGTCAATGTCATCCTCTCCGGCAGTGACAAATACCCTATCATGGTCAATCGCCCCGTCAAAGCCGTTTCTCGACTCACTGCCTTCCTCCTCGAACTGTCAATGGCTTCGTTACTGTCGTCCCCGTCATGATCACCCGTCTCTTCCTCCTCCTCCTCCTCCTCCTCATCACACGCATCTGCATCATTATAAAAGTCAGCCCCCCATTTTGGATGGGAAAGCCGCCATTCATAATCGAGCAGTGACCGCCGCGTGCTGCCGCAGCTGGGCCTCTTGCTCACGGCGCAGTTGTTGCTGTAGCACCACGTTTTGCCGAGCATATCCGTGTCCCTGGTTTGAAGGATGCTCTGCGGGCAAATGAGCTGCACCCAGTTGGGATCCGTCGACCCCTCCACGATCAAGTTGGTGGTCTGCTCCAGCACCAACATGTTGCCGTCGTCTGGGCAGTTGATCAAATCGATGCTGATTATGCGGCCGGGGCCCAATTTTGCGTCGAACCCATGGCGAGCCCCGTGGCAGCGGTCAGTATAGGCATCGCACTCGGTAAACTCGGAGCCAGCGTACTCGCCGCACTCTCAGTCTGCTTCGGAGCGCCGGCTGCGGCAGGTATGCCCGCCCAGGTGCCATTTGAAGCAGTTTTCGGCGTTTGTGTCGGTCTCGCTAGGCAGGAGACTCCAGTCTAAGCAGCTGCAGAGGATGGGGTCAAACATGCGCATCGGATCACAGCCTTCAAAGCGACGGCTAGCCAAGAAGCAGTATGGGTCTTTGGGGTTCGTCACCTCATGAACGGCGTTAACCAGCCGGGTTTCTCGCCAGATGGGCCTCTGTTAAAAGGGATATGGCTAGAGGATTTGAACTCAAGCTCGTACCGGCCGTCGTCTCTGGGCCAGACGAGGAATCTCAGACCGTTCTCCGAGGTGCACTTTCTGCGGCTGCAGTTCCAGCCATTGTCGTCATGCTGGTTGCAGCCGACGCCATTTGATTCATCGTCGGTGCAATCGGCCAAGGCAACAACCAGGTCCCAGTTGAGCAACACATCAGAGCACAGCTTAACGTGGCCTGCCCAGCCGATGCAAGCTCTGTGGCTGTCCCGTTTATTTCGACGTTCATGGCTAGAAAAGTGCATCGCAGAGTGGGGTCTGCGGCATCTCGAGCACCAGAGTTGTGTCATGTCCTTGACGATGGCCTGTTCATTGTATCCACGAATGTCTTCGCACGAAGAGCACAGCGTTGACTCTCTTTGCTCTGGATATGTGCAATTAGGTGTCCGCCAGATATTTGCCCTGAACTGGGTTCCCTCAGTGCAGTCGGCAAGCCGCAGATCCACAAATTGCTCAGACGAGGAGAAGAGGCGCATAAAGGTGCGCGCGGTATGGCGCAGGCGGAGAAGGCTGTCCACGTCGGCGAAGGACATGATTTTGGTGAGAAGGCTATCCGGAAGACCCAGGAGAGGACTGTTTTTAAAGTTTTCGCGCGGCGCCGAATGAATTCGGGTCCACGCTGGATCGTTCGTCGTCAGAGCGGCACACGGGGTATACTCTGGCGAGTAAGCGGGAGGTGGAATACCAGGAGGACGGCGCAAGACGATATCGCCAAGCCTTCTCTCCATATCGCCATGAGAAGGATTCCTAATTTCGGTCTTGACATCTCCTGAAGACATTGCCCCTGATCTGCAAGACGTCGGAACTTGAATGCAGCTATATGCAAATTTCTTGAGTGTAGAGCAGTGGTGTTGGCTTGTTTAGTATTGAACCTGGGGCTTATTATTTCGCGTAGGACAGAAGTCGGATATTTTGGTGCGGACAGTATCTAAATCGAATCGTAGTAGCAGTAGAGAATGTGAAACAGAGAAAGGCTCTAGAAGGGGAAGACGAGGACCACTGGGAGAGAGCGGCTTTAAGTAGTAGATTTAATCAAAGGTTTGCTCTCGTGCAATCTGAGCTGAGTTCTCTCTTATAAGCCATGAAAGTTTAAAAAATGCTATAGATTGATTGCGAAACTACATGGGATCAGCAAAAAATTCATCGTGAGAGTTGCGTGGCGTCGAGTTTGCCCTCGTAGAATTGAAGGGGCAGGGGACTCTATGCTACAGCACTATGAAGTATTGGTAAGATTTGCAAACGGACGCCTCTTTATATCATGTTGTCGACGAGTTAAAACTCGGCCCGAAAGGGAAGAGGTCGTTTCTTCGTTGCAAAGCCACGTTTGAGGCATCGAGTCGACTGCAAGCGTATTTCGATGTGGCTTACGTAACTGGAGCTCGGAATGAAAGTTTAGCCACCACGCTGAGGCTTCCATGACAGAGCTTATTTCAGTAGGTCGAGTTTCTTTCTACGAGGTACTACCTTGCAATACTTGGTGCGCCGAGAAGCTTGCAAGGCACTGCTCGCTACCTACCTACC
>JAPFUP010000299.1:0-77022 GCA_030780425.1 Beauveria varroae | reverse complement strand
CATGTAGGCTTTAAAGCATACATTAAGCTCTCTGCCCATCGAACGAGGTTTACAAACTGCCGGCGTTCGGTCTAATTGAGTTTGCGTGGCTTGAACTTCTCCCCTGTCTGTGGCTGCAATTACCTTTTAGTGGCTGCGTTTGCATTATGTGGCTGCGATATCTCAATTAATGGTACCAAAGATTGATCTTTTACGGCCAGGACCCCGTTTTATGTTTAGAGCCATTCGGTCATTGCTCTATCGCTCAGTATACCCGACGGCCAAGCATTCTCTCGGGAAGCTGTGCCTGCAATGATGGAATAGTTAGCCTTTACGTTCATAAAGTTTTATATTTAGATATATTAAGTAAACATAAGTTACAGCGAGATTTTGAATCAGTCCATAGCTTAGTCCATGGTTTTCTTGCTACTTTTGTAGAGAAAACGCTCGGCCACAGGCAACCCACGCGGCTCGTCTCAATATATCTGGGTGTAAACCCCATTTTTTTGAATCCTCTTATAAAGAAATCATTCGAAAGCTTCGAGACTTTGGGACTTTAGAGTTTTTTCACGTCAAAGGAAGGCTTGTGCTTTTTCTGCTGGTGGCAGTAATCAATTCGAGACGGCGCCTCTATTTCGAGACCTACCCTCACCTCAAATATTCTACAGACAAAGGCTGATGTTTAATCTCAGTTGAAGCGCGCGTTTACTAGTCGAGAGCTGCCAAGAGTAAATCCAGAAGGGCGGATGTAGAGCCATTGAGCAGGGATTAAGGATGACACCTGCGAAGCATACGCGCGACAGCCCCCCCCCCCCAAAAAGGACAGCATTCCGTTATGTGAGGCGACGTGCAGGAGAATATTGTCGCTTTTTGAAGAAAAAAGGCATCCAGGAACGGCGTCGTCGGGATAGAACCGGAATAGCACACGGGGCAAGTCACCGAGCTTCCATACGTCTTGGCCGCAATCAATCTAATCTCCGTCATCTCATCTATTTAGCGTGTAAATACCCCAGCTTGAACAACGCGGCCGTCGTATCTTTGCTCGGATTCGACCCTGTCAAGAGCCCTTGTTCAATGCCCACAAAGACTAAAAATGGGTTGCTTGGCAACTTGGCATTTGTCGTCGTCAGCAAGACAGCAACGTGGTAAAAGTCAGGAGTCTCAGGACGCACTGCCCCTTTTCTTGAGCCCTGTCTAATTTGTGAAACCCCACGACCCTCACATATCCTACTAGTTGGTTGGCTGCCTCGCTGGGCAGGGGTCCGCTCAGCCTTATTACCGGCGGCCAACTCAGGGACTAGCGAACTCGACATGACTGCCAAAGTGGGACACAAGTAAAAGGTCTTGTCGAATGCGAAAATTGAACGACTTGCGTAACAGTATTGGGTTGGGCCTTTGTTGGGTGTTGGAGGAAGATGGAAAGCCACGACTGCGCAGTGGGAAAGAGAAGAGACGACGCAAGCAAAACAAATGGGTGTAAAACACATGGGTGTATAACTCTAAAGATTCAAAGCTATATCATAACACAGAAAAACCAAATGACGTATAGTTTGTTACAATTTGTCAATACCCACAATATGTCTTTCCTACTGTTCTTATTCTTCTGCCGCTTCCCCTGGACTGTTAGACGCTGGCGGGCCTTGGTTCCGAGCTGTGGGCCGTCACCAGGTACCAGATGGAACTTGCCGACTCATGAACGAAATTGGTCTTTATAGAAATTCTTGACTGAAAAGAGGCATCATAAGCGACGAAAGCGACGATTGCGTGTCCTACGCCAGGTCGTCAGCCCTGGGACTGGAGCCTTTGACCACTCACAGGCTGTAAAATCCCACAAAGCCACTCTGTTGACGGGCGTTATTTTTAGCATGTAAAGGGACCAACACATGGTCAAGTACACCGATTCTTTATAAGACGGCTCTATCTTCTTTGTCCGGTCTAAATAGCTTCACCCAACCTACTCGTTCTTTCCTTTCTCCCAGTACTCCTTTGATGCTCGGCTGCTTGTACCATGATATCCGCATCTTTGCCAGACTATACCCGAGTCATTGTGACTGCGAGTTTTACAATCATTCACTACATTGTTGGCTCAGTGTTTTTCGACCTTGTCCACTGGCAGTCTCATCAAAAGACGCGCAACAAGTTTGTCCGATGGCTGAACCGGACGCACTCGGCCCACCATCAGTACTTTAACCGTCAGCTCCGATTCAACAGCAACTTCCGATATGCCAACCTCGTCTCGCACATGCCCCTCGAATTCGCATGCCAAGCCGTTGGCAGCTCCGCGAGCTGGCTGCTCCTGCGCCGGTTCTACCCCACGGCCGCCTACGATCTGCTCATTGTCATGCTGGTGCAAATCATCCGAACGGCCATTGTGGCGTGGAACATGGGCTACGACTCGAACCACATTCCTTACCGAATCCTCCCGAAAGATAGAAACAACATGATTGTCGGTCCCGAGTACCACGTACTGCACCACATTGATCCTCAAAACTACTTTGAATCCATGGTGCGTGTTGTCGACATGATATTTGGCACAGCCACAACCCTCAAGGGCCGCCGCGTCGCCATGACAGGATCAAGTGGTGCTCTCGGGAGAGAGTTGACAAAGGTTTTGCAAAAAGAGCAGGTCGCATCAATCACGCCTTTACGACACGGCGTTGACTGGTCGAGGAATGACTACTCGGGCCTTGCGCCGATGCTGGCCGAGACTGATATTCTAGTGCTCTGCCACGGCACAAAAGACACAAACGCCGCCTTGGCCATGAACTGCACCTCGGCCGTGTCTATAATCGAGCTGTTCAAGCAGTCGAGGGACCGGTCCAAGCCCGAGCTGATACCCGAGGTCTGGTACGTGGGCAGCGAAGCGGAACTGCACGGCGCGTTACCTGGCGACAAGGTCATGCAAGCGTACGCGGAATCAAAACGGGCCTTTGTGCCGTTTGCGAGGGCATACTACGACGACGAGCAAATCTTGTATCGACACATTGTTCCTGCGGCGTTCAGGTCTCGCATGGGCTCGGCGATTGTGGGAGCGGATTGGGCGGCTCGGACAGCGATCTGGTGGATTCGGAGGGGAGCGCAGTATGTGCCAGTGACTTATACGGGCATGGCCTTTGCCAATTACTTTCGTTTCATGTATTGGGTGAAGCCAACTCCCGCCGGCTCCCTAAAGTCCGAAGAATCTCACAAGTAAGCGGAAGAAATGTATTTTTATAGCGTTGCATAGCATAGTCACAACTTTTATTTTCGGGCAAATAGATTCTTAAAGACCAATCTTGCTTTGAACACGAGTGATTGTCACAGGGTATGCCTTGTCCAGCCAGAGGCGAAGAGCTGAGCCTTGCCCGCTAGGGCGAGCAGATCATGTTGCGGCACGAGCCCTTGAAGGCATGATTCGGGGTGTGAGGTGAACCTGTCCAATTTGCGGGAGCCTGAGAAAGAAGAAACCAGCTAAAAAGAACGCCTCTTTGGCTCGGTAGCCTAAATAATCACTGTGAGGCGTCCGTGCGGAGGCCTCTTAGTCGTACGAGCTAAAACTACGTAGTTGGCAGGAAAAAAGCCATCGCGTAGGCGCACAAGCATTGTACGGGGAGCCCTTAAATACAACGCCGTTTCCTCTTAATCCAGGGGCCATCTCTTGACCATAAACTTGGACACCTCAAACTCCAACGAGCGCGTCGCGTCGCAGACTGTACGTCGCCCATCGCTTGGGCCAACGTCGACCCGTCGCTAATCATCCTTTGCAAAAAGGAACATGCTAGGATGGCCTTTTTCTTTACAAAGTACTTTGGCGGCAAGCATCTCGGCACGAACCTCTTTGTCGACAGGCATGGCGTGAGGAGAGGCCCGACCAGATTCAACTTTTGCGGCTGGAGCTGCTTCCGGAATTGATGAAGAGCGAGGATGGAGGTGACAAATTCGGGCGGTCGTCATTGCGCTTACGATTGATTTTGTTGCAATTTTTTTTTTTCGAATTTCAGGCGCACAGCGTTTCGGCGATGATTACTACCACGCAAATGTTTTTCTTGCCGCTATCGATGTTGATTGCCGACAAGGAGCTTGAAGGTTTGGGGGCCGCTAAATCTTGACTATGTAGCAAAAATACAGAGCATGAACACTTATATCACTTCACAAACACTTGACATAGTTGTGCACATATTTTTTACACAATGCTTCACATAATACTTCACATAATACTTCACAGAAGACTTCACATCATATTCAAAAGAGATCAAGTGTAGCAATTGACTGCTATCAAGGGATCAATCTGATCGATTAATCTGCCAGACAGCCAGTATGGCGTTTGTAGAAACTCAAGAGGGCACGATCCGGCAATTCTAGATCAACATTGCTATTGCTCAATGAAAGGCAAAAACCATAAGAGGGATCAGAAATTGGCAATAATAGTTGACCAGTGTACTCTTATTTCGTTACTTCTCTCCCAACCACCCGCCTCATAAAGTAGACAATGCCACCAGTCCGTTTTAGCGGTCTCTTTGACTTATAACCCAATCCTGCCAACAATCCTGTTTATAAATTCAAAAGATGTATTTACAAAAATGCTGAAATCTCCCGTGTCAAAGATTGAGGCTCGAACCCAGCGGTGCTCATCTCCCCACAGTACCTACCCAGGCTGATTGATGGACGAACAATCCCCCAGGAGCCGGACAGAAGCGCCTTCATCCGTCTACAATCTGATGCTGCACTGCGCAAACGCCTGTATCATTTGCTACGGCAAGGCTTATGAAGTGTTTTGCCAACACGGGTCGTATCTCAATCTTGCAGCGCATTATATGCGCTGAAGCGCCGTAACCACTGAACGCGCCCGTCCTCCACTGTAGGCCTTCTCGACCCACCGTCGCGCCGACCTGAACTCTGGCCCCGCCAACTGCTCGCCATTCACGTCGACCATCATCGCCCAGAAGCTGGGGAATGTCCGGGAATTCGGCATTCTCGGGCGACTTTCACACTTCAATGGCGGTGCTCAACTTCACTCTGAGCGAAGAGGGCGTCTCCGGCTTCCGAGATGCCCTCATCTGCCTCAACAAGTTTAGCGACGATGTGTCCCTCGAGGCGCGCAAGGATTCTGTCAGCCTGCTCATGACCAAATCGCCATCTTCCAAAACGGCCTACTAACAGTGCTGATAGTTTATTTTGAGCACATTGAACAACTCCAAGTCGGCCTATGCGAGCTTCAAATTCGCCACCAACCGCTTCTTTTCACGCTACAACTACCAAGGCACCGGCCCGGCCAAGGAGCGCTTCCACTGCAACATGTACATTCGGGCAAGTTGCCGCACTACCCATCATCTCCATAACGGCCATGTCTAACGTGAGACAAACTCATCGTCCAGTCACTGATATCGCTCTTTCGCAGCCGCTCGGCGGCGGCCGACAGCCAGAGGGATCGCGATGCGGAAAAGCAGACTCTGATTGACCGCTGCGACGTCACCATTGAAGATGGCCAAGGCGTCAAGAGCCGATTCGTTGCCCGCATCGTCTTCCGAACAGGCCTCACGTCTACTCACCGCCTGATTTTTGAGACTGGCGTCCCGGTGCACGCCAAGTTCAGCAAGACGGACGCGCCGCACCACTGGTCCATAAGCTCCCGCACGCTACGGCAGCTCATGGACCACTTTGGCCCGGGGATTGACTATCTTGATATCAACACTGACGGTGACCGCGTCAATTTTACATGTTTCAGCGAAAAAACTGTGAGCGAAGATGGTACGAGACCAAATATTCATTTAGCCAACCTACGACTGACGTAATCTAGCTGTGTTAAAAAAGCCACTCCAGACCTCGATTGCGGTTGAAGCAGATGAATTCGACGATATTGAAGTCGAAGATAAGCTCCATATTGTCATCTCGGTCAAAGATTTCCGCGCCATCATTCAGCATGCTGGCATAGGCGGCTCTGCTCTCTCAGCCCGATACTCGCTCCCAGCTCGCCCGATCCGGTTCTCCTACGCCGGAGACGCATTGTCCTGTGAATTCCTCATCATGACCGTCGGGGAGCGAGGAAGCAACCCTGCCCAAAAGACGAAGAAGGGGCGCAAATCGGCTCCAGCAAACAATGCGCCGCGACTCGAGGCCACATCTCGTAAGACGAGCGTCGCGGCATCTGAAGCCCCCGCGCCACATCCAGAGACGGCACAGCCGCCAACGCAGGCTTCAGCCAGGGTACCGCCACCCTCTGCTTCTCGACCTGTGGGCACTATTAGAGCCAGTGTCTCGCGCATGTCCGCCTTTGATCTTCGACCCTCGCAGAAGCCGCCGCCGCCGACATTACGATCCGAGAGCCTGTTTGTCGACGATGAGGGCTGGGAGCCAGTCAGGGACGAAGACGAGGATGCAGAAGAGAATGCACAGCTTGGATGGGACCACAGTGCCGATCCCGATCCAATTTCAGTGAGTTTAGTATGTGGAGGTGTATCAACAAATCGCTGACTCGATAGACGCATTCCTTTATGCACATGAGCAGGGCGGATCCTACGCCTTTTGTAGACGAGCAAAGCAACCCTCCTGCAGAGCCGTCTACTGTCCTCGAACCAACGCAAAAGTTGGCCGACGTAGAGAATCTTGCGCTATTCCCCGACTGAAAAGGTTCCAGTCCTACGCAGACGCCTCGGGCTCACTGGGGCGTTATGCAGACCCAGCTAGTCGCACAACCAGCACCGATACTTGCTATTGTCGAGTCTGATGGAATATACTTGGCTGAAGCAATGACATTCCAGCGACCCTTTACGTTATTGTCTTCAACCTTGGGCCCGCAGTTGCCGTGCTCGCCCCATCCCCAGGAGATGACATCGTCGCACTTGGCGTATGCAACAACGTGCTCACTGCCAATGGCGATTTTGATAAGCTTGGGTAAATTTGGTGGCGGCAGCTGGCCGTGATCATCACGACCCCAGCCAGTCAGGGTGCCATCGGTGCCAAGAATGTATATATTTCCCCAGCTAGCTCCAACATCGGCCCAATGCGGCACCTGGGCGGGCTTGCCCGAAGATAGCTTCCATTTGTCGGAGCCCAGCACTGCGAGGTGACCGCTGGCGGGCTCGCCAAAGAATGCAGTCGATTCCTTTGCACACACAGCTCGGGTGACTTTGAATTCGAGACCCTCTATCTTTCTCGGTGTATAGATGACTTGCTCAGGTGCGCCGGCCTGTCCTTTACGACAATTGCCCCAACCGTAAGCGTCGCCGTTGCTCAGAACCACGACAACGTGACCCATACAAGCAGACAGGTCGACAATTTCCGTACCAGACGGCGGGAAATCTTTGAAGCCGGTCGCCGAGGGCGTCCGCACAATTAGCTCACCCTGGCCTAGCTCCCCCTTGACGCCAACGCCGAAGCTGTACAGTTCGGTTTTTTGGCCCGACGCATCCTGCGCTACGATAAAGGACGCCTCCCACGTGCACGCGACGAGGCAAACATTGCCCACCCTGCGTCCGCCGTCCTGTACCAGGCGAACTTCTTGAAACACGGGAATGCTGGCGGGTGGCCCGAGGCCGCACGCGCCCGTCGCGTAGTCACCGCTCCAAAAGACCTGCCCGGCAGCGTTGAGCAGCAGCGTGTGGTTGCCGCCCGCCGCCACCCGGACAATGGGCGAGTCTGGCTGCGCGGGATGGAAAAGCACGGGCTTCGGAACCGACACATCCTCTTGGTGGCCGATGCCGAGCTGCCCGGAGCCGTTGGAGCCCAGAGCAAAGAGCGCATTCATTTTCGTGCCCGAGCCAAGGTCGTTTGCTGGAGCTTTCTGCAGGCCTTACTTTTCATGATTCGTCAAGGCCCCATTGTGTCTCAACGGTCCAGGGCCAGAATGCTGAGGTAATCACTCGACCCACACAAGCACTTTTCTTTCCTCTCGCTCAATTTTTTTCTCGACCTCCAGCTTCTTTCACTTCATTCACCTCGCAGTAGGAAAAAAGCATCGCCTGTCTTCACAGAGCTGACGTGTCTTCTTCTTTGTGGCTGCAGTGGGAATGTGAGCCATTGATTTGCTGTTCACTCTTGTATCTGCTTTCTTCCATCAGATTCCTTTATCGAAATTACAGACGAGCATGGCCGCATCTCAGGCAATCCCTGCGGGGATGGAAAACTTCGTCGTCGGCCTGATTGGCATGGGCGACATGGGGCGAATGTACGCCGAGAGACTGTCGGAAGCGGGCTGGAGGTGAGTCTTGAACCGTGACATGCGTTCTTTGCAACACGTCCAATATGGTAAGCTCTTCTCCCACTTCATCCTCTACCCTCTATGCACTGCACCGCACCCACAGCTGGTGATCCTTTTTCAATGATGACTAGAGCGCATTTGGCTCGAGCATTGCCCGGAGAGAGCCCTAGCACCGTTCCGGTGAGAGGGAAGGACCCGGGCAGTCACTGATGTAAACGCTAGCTACCTTACTTATAACTACTGTCTGATGAAAAAGACCACACCTGGCTTTGGCTGCCTTCGCCGGCAGCCACCCATCCTCTCACTTTACGCACGTTCTTTGCAAGGAAGCAATTCGCTAACAATGCAATAGTAATCCGCGTAAACCGAAAATGATGCCCTTGAATTCTCAATCCGTCGTCGCATGCCCGCAGCATGTATAGTTCGCTGACAGCCCATGCTCGTGAATTATAGAATTATGGCATGCGACAGAGAAGATAGTTATGATAGCCTGAAAGAAAAATATTCTGCCAATGTACGAACCTCCATTTCTCGTGTACCGACCTGCTCCTTTATTGCGCCCCTTGTGTGTTTCGCGTGTCATGGATGCTGAAAGGTTCTTTTCTCTTGTATAGGAGAAGATTGAGATTTGCCGCAACGGCCATCTCGTCTCCCGCGCGAGCGACTACATCATCTACAGCGTCGAAGCCGCCGTCATCGACAGTGTCATTGCCAGCTACGGACCTTGTACGTCTTGCCTCTCCATCAACGCCAGTCCCCCCCTCTTTTAACAATCGACGCCCCCGCCCGCTAGCCACCAAAATGGGCGCCATCGTCGGCGGCCAGACGTCGTGCAAGTCGCCCGAGATTGCCGCTTTTGAGCGGCACCTCCCCGCCGACGTCGACATCATCTCGTGCCACTCGCTGCACGGGCCCGGCGTGGACCCCAAGAACCAGCCCCTCGTACTCGTGCAGCACCGCGCACCCGACGCCTCCCTGCGCAAGGTCGAGGCCGTGCTGCGCTGCCTGCAGTCCACCTTTGTGTACCTCTCGGCCCGCGAGCACGACCGCATCACCGCCGACACGCAGGCCGTCACCCACGCCGCCTTTCTCTCCATGGGCAAGGCCTGGCACGCGAACCGCCAGTTCCCCTGGACCATGAGCCGCTACGTTGGAGGGGTCGAAAATGTCAAGGTCAACCTGATGCTGCGCATCTACAGCCAGAAATGGCACGTGTACGCGGGGCTCGCCATCCTCAACCCGGAAGCCCGCGAGCAGGTCGCGCAGTACGCGCGCAGCGTGACGCAGCTCTACAAGCTCATGCTCGTCGGGGACCTGGCTGGCCTGCGCGCGCGCCTGTACGCCGCGCGCGACAAGGTTTTTGGCACAAAGGCCTGGGGCGGCGGCGTCGGCGGCACACCCCTCATCGAGCCGTCGGTCCTGTCGAGCTTTGCGCTGGGCCAGCCGCCGTCCGACGACGACCCGACGGCGCGCCGCGCCAACAACCACTTGTCGCTGCTGGCCATGGTGGACTGCTGGGCGGAGCTGGGCATCGTGCCCTACGACCACATGCTGTGCAGCACGCCGCTGTTTCGTCTGCGTCTGGGCGTCACCGAGTATCTCTTCCGCACGCCGGCGCTGCTCGACGAGGCGCTCGTCACGGCTGTCGAGGACCAGACATACCGCAGCGACGACTTGGAGTTTACGTTTGCGGCTCGTGCGTGGGCCGAATGTGTCAGCTTGGGCCATTTCGAGACGTGGAGGAAGCGCTTCGAGAGCACGCAGGAATTTTTTGAGCCGCGGTTCGCAGAGGCCAAGGTGGTGGGCGACCAGATGATGAAGAAGGTGTTTGAGAGCAGCAAGCCTTGAGGTCAGATGTCTCGTGTTTTTCTACAATCAGTTTACAAGCAGCAAGCCTTGTGAGTGTCTTTTAGTATAGCTACAGTGAATTTACGAGCTTGATGTCATGTCAATATATGCGACGTCATTTGCTGTATATTCACTTGGTATAATGTGCTATGTATACAAAACTCGGACAAGACGCCTAGGTCGATTGGCTACTGTTTTTCTGAGAAGGGCTTTACGCTGCCGTAATCATGTCGGAGATACCGCGCTCAAATCCATTACCTGCACCGAGTCGCAAATTAGTGTAGCTTGAATCTGTGTCACCGCGTGTGTGCGCGCCGAGGATCGGTGATCTGCGTTCGAGGTTAGAATCGTATTCACGAGTGTAGCACAAGGACATCAACTTGCACGTCAAATAATGGTGAGCTTTCACATTGAAAGACTGGCTCTGGGGCCACGCACACCGGAGGGTCCTCGGGCAGCAGCTGCGAAATGGCCTCCAAGTTGTCACAGGGAGGCGAGCGCGTCAGCGTTCCCGGGCATGGAGGCGGCTCACTGACGGAACAAGGCGTTTCGTCAGACAGGCTGTCTCGGGCTGCTGAAAGATGACCACCGCAAACAATCTGTCGCTCCAGAAGGTCCATGAGGCAGAGACTCGATTTGAGCCACGAGAGGCGTGGCGAGCTGTCGGGTGTGTCCTGGACGTATGTGTTAATGGCAATAGTCACGAGGGCAGGATCAGTTTGGAGGACTGACGGGGGGAACTGGCCGTTGGCCAATGGTTTTGACAAGACGAGCATCCGTGACCGGACGACCGGCAATGGAGTGGAAGCTAAAGCCTGTGGCAGCGGTGGGTGGAAATTGGCCATCGGCGACGGCGTTCATGCTGATGTAGGCGCGGTCGACGCAGCTCGGTCGGCAGCGGGCGCAGATGCGGTAGAGACATTCCTTGCGAGCGGTGCTGCCCTACAGCTTCCGGTACTCGTATGGATTGGGCAGAGGCTCAGTGAGGTCGAGGAGGCCGTCGTGGGCAAAGAGCGAGGAGCCATTTTGGGTCATGCGGTCTCGTTGAATCATGGCTTGGACCTGTAGTCATGTATTAGCAGATAGCACAGTTCTGGGCTTCAATGGCGGACAATGCCTTTTCTTTTTGCCGCAGCAATGTGGCGAGTTGATCGGGTCTGTAGCTGGCCATCTGTTCATAGCTGATCTGGTCCAGGAAGGCGAATTTGTCTTGGTAGTCGGGAACACTGCTTCGTTGCGCATTTATTACGTCAACCATGCCAAGGCCGACTTGATCGCAGCAGCTCTGAAGCGAAGCTGTATTAGCATCAACGATAGCACTGAGATGGTGAGAGAACTTGCAAGATCGCCCTGAGCGAGAGCGTCGTCAATGATGCCCTCTTGGTCCTGAGTGCACTGGTATACCCAGCCGAAATTGCCCGGACGGTGGCAAGCGCAGCAGACATTTGTTGCTCCATATACCCGCGTCATGGTGGTGTGCGTGCACTGGGCTTCGAGGCTTGAGCGAGGAAACTTGAGGGCTTTTCGCAAAGGCATGGCGTCGGGGACGAGTATTCTTGTAGGGAGATTCGACTACAGAAGGAACAAGGCTATGGCAGCGACCATGAAGCGAGGGAAGAGATGGGAATAAAATGATGAATTAAAAATAGCGATTGAGAAGAAAAATGCAAGAGTAAAGTGATGTGGTAGGCGAGGGTAGCAGCGGTGGTTGAAGCAGCAGCAGCAGCAGCAGCAGCAGCAGCAGCAGCAGCAGCAGCAATTACACAAGGCTAGGCGAAAGGCGTGATATGGAGGCACATTATGAGCAACCGTGGCGAAGAGAATGGAGTTGACGCGTCGGGGAAGCCGTGAGGGGATTCTAGAGCGTGTCCGGAAAAGGACCGGCTTACGAAGTAAACAAGGTGTGCGTTTGCAGGCTGGCGGGTGGCAGCTGTCAATTGTTGCAAGGGCTGGTCATCAGAGGCAGAGGACCTGAACCGGACAAGAGGTAGAGTCAAGTAGACGCTGTAAGACCAAGGAAAGTAAACTAGCTGCGGGTACGGATACGAGCAGAACAGGCGATGTAAGTCAGATCTACTATTTTCATCATGAGAGCTTGGAATAGCCTCATCTGAGGTAATGAACAGGTGGCGCTAGCAAACGGTCAAAAGTGTCAAGTGTTTGCGTGTACCTTGACAGTGTCGGCCGACAAGTGCCCACCAGAACTGCAAAAATACCTCGGCAAAGACCCATACAAGCAAGGCTGCCATCGACGGTAGATCTGGAAGCGGGCAGTGGAACGAGGTCATTCTTTGCGTGTACTTCCTTGGCGGGCGACTTACGCACCTATTTATTAACGGCGCACCCATTTACTACTGGCAACTGGCATTAACGCGGCGAGCAAATGTCAACAAAGACATTGTGGCTAGCGGTTGCCAGGGGCGCAGCAGAGCCTCGAAAGTAATGGGGCACAGGGGCAGCAGCCAATAGGAAATGTCTTGCGACTCCACCGCATTGACGGAAACCAAGGCTCACTCAGAAAGGCCGCCCCCGTCCAGCATCCGTCGCGACTCGCCGAGCTCCAGCTTTAGCAGTCGTAACGCTCCGTGGCAGGCGGCCTAGCGCGCTCTCCAGCAGCTTCAGGGCGTCTCCGCCAAGTCTCGGTAGTGCAATTGTACCGTAGAAGCAGCCCACGCTGTCCTGCGCGACACTACCATTCTGACGGGCTTCCAATTTTATTACTGGGTGCTGGCCTAGGTATCTACCCAGACATCCAGACTAACCACGCTTAGTATTGCTGGTGGCGTGAACCGACTCATCGGTGCCAAAACCTATCCTCCCCCCTCCCCCAGCCGAGCTCTCCTCCTCTCTTTCAATCCGAATTAATTTCAAACCATCGCGCCCAATTTGTACAATCGCTGCTGGACGCCCTACATCGCCGCAACTCCTACTCTGTACGTCCTCCACGCTCTGCTCCTTCCTTGTCGCCTGCTCCCGCTCTGCTTGTTGGCCTGGGGCGCCCGGTGTCGCTCCGCGCAATAGCCTGTCCGTCCGCCCCCCCCCCCCCCCCAAGGCGTGTCGTCTTGTAAACAAACCCAGTTGGGTCGCTACCACGCAAGGCACCACCACCGCACCTCGCATTGAAGCCCAAGACCCAGCGACCAAGACGACGGCCGAAAAAGAGAGCGCACGGAGAAGGAGCAAAAAAAACCCTCTATGCACTTGTCCATTTAACAATTCCAGCAGACGCCTATTTTTAGGCCCCTCCCTCCTCTCCGCGCCCAGCCGACCTTGCACGACGATTAGTCCCTGAAAGACTGCGCTTCCGCATTCCTAGCCGAAATTCCACAAACCACCTACCTTTCCGCCCACAATGTCGGTCAAGTTTGAGAGGGACACATTCCGACAGACTGCGCAAAGCGTCGCCGGCAATGCGGCTCAGAGCACTCAGATTCCAGGCACCAGCGGCAAGCATCCGCTCGCCGAGAAGCTCGGCACTGCTCTGACGGGAGGTGTCGGCAATGCTGGAACAAAGGGCTATCTTGCTGTGCGTATCTCTGTCCCCCCCTCCCCCTTGAGCTGTCTTGCAGCCAAGCTAAACCGCTGCCCTCGCGATGCCCTCACTTTTACCCATCTTCTAATCATGTCTCGTCCCAATTCCAGGCCTATATCAAGCAGCTCGAGTCCAACCCTCTACGCACCAAGATGTTCACCGCTGGTGGCCTCGCCGGCCTCCAGGAGCTTCTCGCATCTTTCCTCGCCAAGGACCGCAACAAGAACGGCCACTATTTTACCTCGCGAGTCCCCAAGATGGCCGCCTACGGTGCCCTCGTCAGCGCTCCCATTGGTCACGTCCTGATCTGGATGCTGCAAAAGGTCTTCCACAACCGCACCAGCCTCAAGGCCAAAATTCTGCAGATCATCGTCAGCAACCTGGTGGTACGTTGCGCACTCCTTACTCGCTCTGCCCTCACGGCACCACGGAAACCCGCTAATAGCTTTCCAGATTGCTCCCATCCAAAATAGCATCTACCTCGTTGCCATGGCCCTTATCGCCGGTGCCCGAACCTTCCACCAGGTTCGCGCCACCGTCAAGGTCGGCTTCTGGAAGGTTATGAAGGTCTCATGGGTTGTCTCGCCCCTCTCCCTGGCCTTTGCCCAGCAGTTCCTGCCCAACCACCTCTGGGTGCCCTTTTTCAACGTCATCGGCTTCGTCATTGGCACATATGTCAACACCACCACCAAGAAGAAGCGTCTCGCCGCTCTCCGCAAGAAGCACTTTGGCGACGGCCGCAGCAGCATGGGTCGACCCGACGATTACCCTCCTCCCGGCATGGGCGGTCCCATGGGCGGCCCCATGGGTGGCCCCAACCCTCCCTACTAATTATAGCGCCTGATACGACTGGACAGCAATATGCGCGGGTGGTTTGTCGCCATCTGTTTGCCGACCTGCAGGAGACTAGATCATGGACGGCACACTGAGACGATGAGTTTCACTCTGGGGTACAGAGCAACTCTCTAGATGGACAAGGTGGCTGCAGGGACAATAGCCGCTCTGACTAGTTGCAGGGTGTATATGGGACAAGGGGCGCGGACGACGAAATCAATGGTGTTTATTTGCGCGCATGGACCCTGTATAAATTTCTTTGGCCGGATGTGCTGATTTATTTGAAGTATTTATTGAATGCCAACTGTTTATGAATATGTTTTTGGACAAGGGTATCTGGTCAAGGTATTCTTTTGGTAAAATCAAGGGTATCTCATCTATCGTGCATGCGTGAGTAGTTTTATGGTCCCGACTAAACACTCTAAGCGCCTCAATCTATGTACATGTCATTGGCTCGTTATTGGTTCGTCATCAGCTTGCCCCGTCTATCCCCGCCATAAACGCCGGACTCCAGTACTGCCACTCGCCTCCCGTCTGCTTGTCGACCCAGAGCATGCCCTGCGCGACCAAGTCCTCAATCACCGTCTTACACCGCGCCGCCTCCCATCCCAGGTTATCCCGCAGCATGCCCACGCTCACGTGGCCCAGGACCTGCGCGGCCTCGACGCAACCCGTCTGATCGTCGCTCAGCTCGCGCGGCACGCTCCGTACGTACTCGGCGTTTCCCACCGCCACCACGGCGTAGCCGCCCCCGAGCGGCGCCAGCGTGGCCACGGCCCGGCGCACGTCGTCCTCGGAGACGCTCGCCCCGCCGCCGGCGACCTTTTCCCGGGACACGCGCTCGCGGACCTGCGCCAGCGAGATGAGACCTCCGTTTTCCGCGCGCGTCGCCCCGCACACCTGCACGACACGCACAGCCACGTCAAAGTAGAAATCGTTGACCGTCTTGCCGAGGAGCTGCGCCCAGACCGACGAGGAGGGGGCCGAGGACGAAGAGGAAGAGGCGAGAGGATCGACACCGATGGCGGAGCACATGCGCGCGAATTGCGCGCGAAAGGACGGGTCGGAGCGAATGTCCTTGGCGTGCGTCTGCGCGAATTGCTGGAGGAGAGTTCGGAAGACGGAGAGTTGGGTTTCGAGGGCCTGCGCGTTGGTAGCGCGAAGGGAGGACCCATGGGAGGCGTATTGCGCAGAGGTGAGGCGCGAGCGGTCGAGGGCGCCGATTCCGACGGCTTTGCGAGACATTTTTGGGGGAGAAATACGGTGAAGTCGTGTTGAATAGGAGCCGAGAATCAAGGATGGAGGTCTCGTAGGTTATGAGGTAAGTGACATATTGGTGGGGCTGGCCTTGTGGCGGGGTTGTTGTTAAGCGGGTGGCAGCTATTGATGCGGACGAGATGCTGCAAGGTAGGTAGTTAGAAATAAAGGTTATTTTTGGTGCCTGATTATCCGCCGATTTTGTCATCAAGAGTGAGACCGTCCCTCACAAACAGGACCTAGTTCAGCAAACACCCTCTGCGCCGAGCCTATACTGTTGCGGGAGCCCGTGTGGGCTTGTATTGTAGCATCTGCTGCCTCCATCATTCGCACAATCTTGTCCGTGTGGCGCAGGAGGAAGGCGTCACGACGACTTTGTATTTGCAAGCAGGCCGCCACAGGACGGGGCGTGGCGGAGCCGTCTGACGTCAAGGAAACTCGACGAAATGAATAGAAGATGAATTCCCAACTTGCCACGAATACTATTGTCTCATAATATTACCCCTTTACAATCTAAACTGTTCATATCTGGGCCGTTAGGTACTCGACACAAGGTAGATTTTGCACTGCTGTGGCTGATGCAGGCAGCGGCTGCCTTGCGGCTCCCCACCATTGCCAGCCAACCAGCCAAACAGGGCGCTCGCTGACGGAGAAGGCGGCTTGCCGGGCGGCACTAGCCTCTCACAGATAGCGATACAGCGATAACCCCACCACAGATTTTCAACAGACAGTCCCCTCTAAAAAGCCCGCCTCGCTTTGCTACTTTTTTTCGTCATCATACAAGTACATCTTCCCAAATACGCATATAGACATGGCCGACAGAACCGCAGGTCCTGGCGCCGAAGGCCAGGTAGAGATTGACCTCTATGGTAAGTCTGCCCAACGCACGAAACGCAGCCTGATATACCGTGGCCGCCTTTGCTAACCAAACGGCTCGTCTCCCGCCATCCAGAGGTGCTCTCCATCGAAAAGACTGCGTCTAACGACGAGATCAAAAAGGCCTACCGCAAGGCCGCCCTCAAGTACCACCCCGACAAGGTTCCCGAGGACCAGCGCGAGGCCTCCGAGGTCAAGTTCAAGGAGGTCACCCGCGCCTACGAGATTCTCGCCGATGAACAGAAGCGCCACCTCTACGACACACACGGCATGGCTGCCTTTGACCCCTCGCGCGGCGGTCCCGGTGGCCCCGAAGCAGACCTCAACGACATCCTCTCGCAAATGTTTGGTTTCAACATGGCCGGTGCCGGCGGCCCCGGCGGCCCCCGCCGCCCTCGCAAGGGCCCCGACGAGCAGCAGGAGTACAAGGTAACGCTCGAGGAGCTTTACCGCGGCAAGACGGTCAAATTTGCCGCCAACAAGCAAGTACTCTGCGGTGGCTGCAAGGGCACTGGCGGCAAGGAAAAGGCCAAGGCCGAGCCGTGCTCGCGCTGCCGCGGCCAGGGCATCGTTGAGGCCATCCGCCAGATCGGCCCCGGCATGATGCGCCGCGAGACGATGCTCTGCGATGCCTGTCACGGCGCCGGCAACGTTTTCAAGGAAAAGGACCGCTGCAAGAAGTGCAAGGGAAAGCGCACCATCGAGGAGAAAAAGGTCCTCGAGCTCTATATCCCCCGTGGCTCCGTCCAGGGCGAGCGCATCGTCCTCGAAGGCGAGGCTGACCAGTTTCCGGACCAAATACCGGGTGACATCATCTTTACCCTCGTTGAGGAGCCCCACGACGTCTTTTCGCGTCTCGGTAACGACTTATCCGCCGAGCTCAAGATTTCTCTTAGCGAGGCCCTTGGCGGCTTCAACCGCGTCGTGCTCGAGCACCTCGACGGCCGCGGCATCTCCATCGAGCGCAAGCAGGGGCAGCTCCTGCGCCCCGGTGACTGCCTTCGTGTCCCCGGTGAGGGCATGCCCTACAAGCGCGGCGATGCCAAGGGTGACCTGTACCTGCTGGTTACCGTCGAGTTTCCCGAGAACGGCTTCCTCAAGGACCCCGCCGCCTACGATGCCCTACTCAAGATGCTGCCGCCGCCCCTCCCAGCTCCCAAGACGGATGAGGTGGATGAAGTCGAGTATGACTCTGATGCTGACATTGAAACCGTAAGTTAACGTTGACTCACCGAATATGAAGCGATGCTAATGTATTTCAGATGGGTGAGAACTCGGAAGGACCCCGCGGCGGCGGCGAATGGCAAGACGAGGACGCCGAAGACGGTCAACCGCAATGCCAAGCCCAGTAAACGGAATATACGTCGATGCGCTTTACATATTTACTCATACTATATGATGTACAACGACTCTTTTGACGATTGGTATTTGCATAGAGAGCGCGGACGGTGTTGATGATGATGATGATGAAGAAGCGGGGAGTTGATGAGGTCCGAAAGACAAAAGAAGGGCGAACTGCGCCGAAGCGCGGGGTAAGCTAGATCATTGAAGGAATATACTTTTCTCTTATTTGCAAATTCCATGCACTTAGATATACAACATTCTGGATTTTCTCACTTTTGTATGCCACGGTGAACTGGATTGACAAGATTGAAGCAGCCCTGTAGCAGTCTGTATATGGCGTGACGAGGTCAAAACCACCACAGGATGTACGATAATGACAAGTAAAAGAGGTTGAATGTAACCATTTTGCTCAAGGCTGAGACGGCCCGCGATGGCTGCCTGGAGCTGACAAACTTGGCAATCATGATATTTGTGGCATAACTATAGCCAGCCTCTGGAAATATTTGACTAATAGATAAAACTCGTTTATAGTAGCAAAGCTCAGGTTTCAGCAAGAACAAGGAAGTGACTAGATCAATGCGACAATGTGCACTACCCGGCAGAAGTGTCCCGATCCTGTTCATGACCCAATCAGGCTGTCTAGAGGCTAATATTTAGCCATTCAAATCTCAGTACAGTCTTCGTTACGATGGACAATGTTGTTCTATTGTGAGGCGTTTGTCTGGAAAGTCGACTTGTCGACATATAATCCACTGTTTCGACCCGTGATGCTGTTAGTTTCACGAACCAGCCGCCCAATCGGCACGCAACCGTCTGCAACTCCTTTGGTAAATCGAATAGACATCTGCCCCTTGCATTGGCTTGCCTAGCTGCATCGAGGCTGCAGCGTTCATCGCTGAGAATAAATAGATTAAAGTGTGGTGCTAAGAGCGGGTAGCGCAAAAGGCGGCCCAGCGTACGTACAAAATATTCGGCCTACGTATTACAAGTCGTTGTATAAATGAGTGGCGGGATTCGTTTTCCACAGACGCTCGGCTTTGAGCGAATACATCAAGATAGAAATTTGGCAGGTATACATGTGAAATCACCCATGCTTGCTGACGGCGGCTTAATATCTCCTCGCGGGCGCTCCAAAGCCGAAGACTTTCCACGCGCCGGCTTCGGGTTGCAACGGGATAACAGCGGAGCTGGACCCTTGCCCTTTTTCTTATTCTCCGCCTTCGCTCTGGAATGAACCGCCGTTTGTTACGGCGCCATGCCATCTTGGCTTTCCCCTACAGATCGGCTGGAGACCTTCTTTTCATTTCTCGTTTCATGTCATGCTTTAGTATATCGTCTCTTTATCCATCCATTCTCGCCACATATTTTGCATATTTTCTCCGAAATAGACCGTCGCCCGTCTGTTGTGACACTTGCCCTTACCCCCGCGAGTAACCCTACCATACAGTCGTCACTCCGATTCCTCGGAGACGGAGCTTCCTCTTGGCCTCTTCTAACACGCACGACAACGCTCCCCCTCTCCCTCCAGAACCATCATGGGCCAATCCGTTCCGCAGGACGCGTCTGCGCTCGCAGAAGTACTATGGACCCATCCCGACCCGACATCGACGCCCATGTGGCAGTTTATCCAGCGCGTCAACGCCAAGCACAACCTCGCCCTCGCGGGGTATCCCGACCTCTACCGGTGGTCCATTGATCGCGTCGCCGATTTTTGGCGCGCGTGCTGGGACTTTGTTGGCATTGTCGCCTCGAAAGAAGCCCACGAGGCATGCCCTCCCCCTTTCATCTGCATTGTCTCGTTATTGAATCGACTAACACATTGCAGGTCATCCCCGACCACGCCCCCATGTTCCCCCGCCCCGACTTCTTCGGCACCGCCCGTCTCAACTTTGCTGAGAACCTGCTGTTCCCGCCCGTGCCGCTATCGGCCGCCGCGCCCGCCGTCCTCTCCGTCACCGAGCTCCCGGGGACGCTTCGCACAACGTCGTGGGCCGAGCTGCGCGAAGCGGTCCGGCGCTGCGCCGCGAGCCTGCGCGCTGCCGGCCTGGGCCCGCACGACGTCGTCGCCGGCTACGTCTCCAACCACGTCGAGGCACTCGTCGCCATGCTCGCGGCCGCGTCGCTCGGCGCCGTCTGGACCGGCATCAGCCCGGACAATGGCGTGTCGGCCGTGCTGGACCGCCTCTGCCAGATTGCGCCCAAGGTGCTGTTCGCCGACAACGGCACCGTCTACAACGGCAAGCAGTGGCCGAGCACCGCCAAGACGAACGACATTGTCGCCGCGCTGCGGCCCACGGGCCTGGAAACCGTCGTCGTCATTGGCAATATTTCCGGCGACCTCGGTCTGGAGGAGCTGGCCGCGCACGGCGTCCGCGCCGTCGACTACAGCGCCTTCCTCGAGGTCGCTCCCGCGCCCGCCGACGCGCCACTCGAGTTTGCGCAGCTCCCGGCCTCGCACCCCCTCTACGTGCTGTACTCGAGCGGCACGACGGGGCTGCCCAAAGCCATTGTCCACACGGCGCTGGGCACGCTGCTGCAGCATAAAAAGGAGCACGTGCTGCACTGCTCGCTGACGACGGCCTCGCGCATGCTCTACTACACCACCACGTCGTGGATGATGTGGCACTGGAGCGTCGGCGCCCTCGCCGCCGGCGCCACAGTTGTCCTCTACTCGGGCTCGCCCTTCCGCCCATCGGCGCACCTCTCCCTGCCGCGCGTCCTCTCCGACCTCGCCGTCACCCACTTCGGCACGTCCGCCGCCTACCTTACCGCGCTCGAGGCCGCCGACGTGCGCCCCGTCGACGACCCTACCCTCGATCTCTCCCGGCTGCAGGCCATCTACTCGACCGCCTCGCCGCTCCCGCCCTCGACCTTTCGCTTCGTATACCGCGCCTTTCCCGCCACGGTCAACCTGGCCTCTATCACCGGCGGCACCGATATCATCTCCCTCTTCGGCGCGCCCTGCCCGCTGCTCCCCGTCCGCGTCGGCGAGATTCAGTGCGCCGGCCTCGGCATGGCCATTCGCGCCGTCGACCCCGCCACCGGCGCCGACCTGGGTCCCGGCGAGCCAGGTGACCTCGTCTGCGTCCGCCCCTTTCCCTGCCAGCCCCTCACCTTTTTCGGCCCCTCGGGCCAGAGCAAGTACGAGACCGCCTACTTTGCGCGCTTCCGAGACGTCTGCGGCGTCAAGGGGCCCGTCTGGCACCACGGCGACTTTGTCAAGATTCCGGACCCGGCCACCGGCGCGCTGGTCATGCTCGGCCGCTCCGACGGTGTCTTGAAGCCCGCCGGCGTGCGCTTCGGCTCCGCCGAAATCTACAACATCCTGACGCGCTTCTTCGCCGCCGACATTGACGACGCCGTGTGCGTCGGGCGCCGCCGGGAGACGGACGCAGATGAGACCGTCTGCCTCTTTGTAGTGCCCGTCGACGGCAGGGCGCTCACCGAGGAGCTGCAGACGCGCATCAAGGCCAAGATACGCGCCGAGCTCAGCCCGCGTCACGTTCCGGGCGTGGTGGCGGAGGCTGGCGGCGGCATCCCCAAGACGGGCAACGGGAAAAAGTAAGTAAACAGTCGCGTAGGATAAGCGGTGAAGAAAGGATGTACTAATGGCTGTGTTGCAGGATCGAGGTTGCGGTCAAGCAGATCTTGTCGGGCATCAACGTCACGACAAACGCGTCCGTCGCCAACCCGGAATCGCTCGAGTGGTTCCGAGAATGGGCCAAGACGAACTGAGTCTGCACATGACGATCTCAGGTATTTGCATGGCGAACAATCTGTCAACGAATTATATACGTGGAACCTGTGAGAAAAGGATAGATGGAAAAAAGCCGGATAGAGGTGGTGAACGAGGGACAAGAGCATGATAATGACACACCGCGAGGTAACGATGATGACAGAGCACGCAGCTAGAGGAAGAGTTTCTCAAATTCAAATTTCATATTACACGCTACGAATCAGCATGGTCGATAGGTGATGAAGCAATGTCATAGATCTTGTCAGGACAATGCTAGCACGGCGGCTAACTTAAGTTGACAGGAATGTATGGCACTGTATCATCACCCCGGCAGGGACTACACAAAATGTGCTGTTAGCTTGTACCGATGTTTCTGAAGCTCTGCACGCTCAATTCAATAATCTTTGATATTTTTCTAGACTATCCTTACTGCCGTGATCGTAGGAGCTATGCCACGGTTCGGTCTCAAAGGTAGCTGGCTCAAGACAAGAGATGTAGTTTTCCTCTACTTCAACTCGAATGGATACGTTGCACTGTGTGCGAGTGTCGAGCGATCTTTTGTTTCCAGATCTTTGTCAAAATAGGGTTAGAATCATAAGTAAATGCATTCGAAAAAGCATTGGATACTTACACAGTCTCACGCTTCTATAAATGGGGTCTAGCAGGTTTCCAGAATAACTTGATACTCTCCCCGGGTTGAGGCATTAGAAAGTCGAGTTCCAGAATGTAGAGTTTATTCTGAGCGTCCTCTTTCTCAACGGAAATAGCTGTATCGGCGAACCCAATAAATTCTCGCGTACAGACTCGCACCGAATTGAACCACTTGAGGCGCCTTTCGTCGTTGAAGAATGCTTTGGACACGACCTTGCCGATGAAGAACCAAAAGCCCCAAGGACTGTCGTAGTCAAAAGGGACGCCTGCAATGGCTTGCATGAGGCAATCGAACCGCTTATCAGACAGCCTAACCGGGCGTTAGTACGTCGTAGGAGAGAGTTTATCGCGTGGATGCCACGGACTGAACAATATAGTGTATGACCTTTGACATGTCTAGCCCTTTATCTCGTTCCTCAGTTATCACCTCGACTGCGGGGACTGGAACGGTGACTTTATCGATATCAGGCAGACTCCAATCCATGGCGAACCGTTGATGTTGAGGCTGGAGAAAGACCGTTTCTTCTTGCTGATCTAGCCAAAGTCTGGGAGAGGGAGGGGTCAGGCATCACCATGATACACTCGGCCATATAGCCTCACGTGATGAAGTTTGTGCGATGAAGCGAGTGATGTAGCACAAACGATCAGGAAGTACAGAAGGGGGTGATGCTTGTGTGGCTCGGGTCGGGGTTTCACCGGAGCAAAAGCACTAGAGCGAATCAGGCTTCCTCGAATACGGCGCTTGGAAGCACACAAACGCCAAAACATTGCAATAACACAAGAATCCGGCGCTGTGAGACGATGCGTTTGAGCTTATGAGGCGGTCGTGGAACCGGAAATAACAGTGCACCACCGATACGATGTAAGCCACGCAGTCTGGACGGGTCGATATATTGAACCCGAGTCACGAGATGGAAATTTGCTGCCACATAAATAAAAGCTAGTTGGCAGTGCAGATGTGTCTTGACAACTTTTGGCTTTGGTCAACTCAAAATTATATCCCTATCCTGCCTGATCTTGCTTCTGATCCGATAGAATATCTCGGACACGTCACAGGTAGAGTAAGTGCAGCCCTTTAGGCGAGGTATGCAAGTGCTATCACTAAGTAGAAACCTGTGCAATCACAAAGTATGGTACTACACCGACTGTGAGCACTACGGCTCAAACGGTGTTGCTCATTGCGATCTATCTCTGGCCAGAGGAGAAATGTGATGGGCGGGAATGGAGCAGCATGAAGGGGTGTGCCATCCATGCCAACTTTACATCTGATGGCTGATTATACGCCGATGTTCACTCTTTGCTTCGGGATGTTGTAAGGCCCAGATATATTCGGTAGAGATCTCTAAATTGCTCTTTTGAGTCTTGAGATGATGGTACTGCAACAAACGAGGTCGTTTTTACCGAGGGCGCGCTGAAGGGGTTCAGGGGTTATTGCTACTTACGACTAACATAAACAGGCTGGTCTGGGACTTGATGGCTGATACTCACAAAATACTGAATGAATTTATTAGCAGCCTTACTTGTGTGTGCGGCTCACATCAAAGCGTCCAAAAATAGAAAGTTGTTGCTGCTATTTTAGTCCAACTGCAGCCATTGACAGCCACTGTGCATCAGGCGCAGCCGTCCCTGGTGGGAACAGAAAGATGCAAGTGACGAGGAACAAAAGTAAATAAAATTCTCGCCATGAAAGAGTGTCGCAAAAATGGAACAAGCAGTGTCAAAATCCGTCGGCGGGAGAGTATGCTGTGAGACACGAGTAAATATCCGCTACGATGCCGTCCGCGATAGATGATACAGTGCCCCGGACCAGGAGCGACTGCCGTGGCGGGCATCAGGGGCCCAAACTGAGACAGGTAATCATGTCGCTAGACGCGTAGTGGTAGATCGTTTGTGGAAACCCGACGGCGCAATGATTCGTTTCAGGCGCATGCTACAAGGCAGAACATGTCGAACTGCTGCCGGTGTCGACATATTGATAGCAAGTTGTCGCCCATAGCGCTCGGAGTCGTAGCCCTGTTCAGCAGCCAGCAGCCAAAGTGGACAAGATAGCATAACAAACTAGTCGAGCGATGGCACGGCGAGTATCTGTAGACGTGTAAGCCTGGCAAAGGATTGCAATGAACTCTCCACGAAGAATGCAACGTCGAGAAAGGAGGTGGGCGCCGGTGGTCAGTCAGGGTCCACGACCAAGTAGAGGCGAGGTCGTGTAAAGCAAATGCCTACTTTTCACCGTGTTTTTTTGCCGTTTCTATCTTCGCATGCGGTGCAGCTACGCTGGAGCTCATGGTTCGTAAGCTGTACGAATATTTACAGAGTACGGAGTGATCTGGAAATCAAATACGTATTGCAGATGCTTTTGCCTTCTCCGCGTCTCAATGCAATGTAAATCTACCCAGCGCGTACGCCTACGGATGCAGGCAACGGACAGGGTAGTGAGTGGAATCATGATTCGACATGGGAGTACATATCTGGTGAGAACTGGTTGGCCCATGTTAGTGGGCTCGGTGAGCGGGTCGAGTCGGATATCGAGAAATTGCTCTCCTTTTTGGCTTTTTGAGAGGGTAATTTTGTTCTTGACCTGGCTTGGGTGCATGACAGGGGCAGGGATTGCGGTGCGTGCAGACTTTACTCGGTCGGGAGAACGCGAGCAAGCGAGCCTGCAAGTCGAAAAGTTGAGACGCCGTTTTACTGGGCACTTGGCATTGACACCACCGGGTGAAATAATACAAAAAACAACAACAAAAGGGCGGCAGTGAGGGTTTTGTTGGCGTGTGTTGCGTCATGATGCAGCCAAGCACCGAAAGCAGCAATTTGCTGCAGTTAGATGGCTGCGGACGGGCGCATCCAGCAATGACGATGGACGGCAAGGGCACTGACAAGACTGTCAGCACTACAACACTTGAGTTGACAGGAGAAAGACGACTTTGAAAACGCCGAACGGCTGAAAGTTGACGTGGGTCCTGTTCCTCGGGTGTTGCATAGCGAGGTCCCTCTCCTGTCTAGGCTTGCCATCCCATCTGACAGGTGGCTCCTGCTCCTCGAGTCCTTGTACAAGTCGGGCGTTAGGGCAACTGGGAGTATCATTAAGCTACCAGTCGTTATCAATCGGCTCACAATTTGCTGTGATACGAGCAGGTGCGAAGAACGGGCGTATCAGAGGATGCGAGGACTCGCCGGATGTTGGCGGTTCAAGACTGGCGATATCGTTGACACAAGTCGAAATGGCAAGTCGAAAAAGTGGTTTGCTCGGAGATGTTGATACGAATCGGTTAGAGTCATGGCCCGCAGACAATAAGAATGAATGGATAACTCATCAGGGGAGCAAAGAGCAAGGGAGCCCCCGTTGTTTGCGGAAGAGGCTTGTGTGTGGCTGGTCGGCACAAACTAGTTTGTGGTCTGGTGGGTGATGATGGAGATGGAGTGGTGAGATTAATAAGAGCAAAAGAATCAATGGCAAAATAAAATAGTAAGATCCAAGGTATGTACTTACCTAGGCGTGCTAGGTATTTAGGTATTTCTTCATTATTAACAGGGATTATTACTGGTACATATTAGGGAGGCGAAATGAGATAGAGCAGGAGCCGAGCGCCCCCACCAGTACAGGCTTCAGATGGTACTTACCCTGTTAGCCACGTTTACACTACGAGTAAAGTATCGCCGAGTTGGCCAACTTCTGCTAAATTATTCGCACATCAGTCACGTATCCGTACAAGTCCTCGCTTGCAGACGTTCGTTATTATTTACAAGTGCTAAATAGTAGTTATACTCGCTACAGTTCACGAATACTACAGTTTACGGATAGAGAGCACAGAGATTAAAGGGACGCTATTGACGGCCTGTGAGCACCAGACCCCGTCCACCTGGCTCTGCTCATCCCCAACAACGGCCGACCAGCTGTCGATACTCCGTTTCCATTCTTGATAGTTTAAATAGTTAGTGCTCATGGATGCACACAGAGCCCAATGATGTGCAGAGAAAACCGCTGCGCAGGCCTGCCGTCCCCTCGGCCCGCACACAGGTATCCATTGGCGCTAGCAGGAGATACATGATGCTTGGCGAAGATGCAGTCGATTGTGCAGCGCCGCCAGCAATAACATGATAAGACGCCATCACAGACAGAAATAATAAATGACGGACCTCGGCGGTAGATTGCTACAGCTTATCCGTATTTACAAGCCGTGTCCGAAGACTTGAACGTTTGCGCATGTCGTCAAAAATGTCTGAGAGAGAAGCACCTGGTGTGGACCATGTTCCCCTGACGGGATAATAGGTGCCCTAAGACAGGGAGGTCGGTCCTTTTTGCCTGTCGAATCGTGGGTAGACCTTGGCTAGATGTTGCAATTCTCGCGCAACAAGGATGTGCTCAAGATGAGCCTTGTCGCCTTGGTCGTTTTGTTTGCATTGATTGGCCACCATTCCATTCGCCGTGGGATAGATGGCCTTGGGAGGGCTAAAGATGACACAAGACAACCAATGGGGGGCACGAGGTACCTGGCCAGCAAACGCCATACAATTGGGAATCTCAGCTTCTGTGCGGACGTACTGGTAGGGGGGCACAAGGACATCCACAACAGCGTCCACCGATGCGGCATGGGGGCCCTGCAGCATCGCGCAGAAGCATTGATGCATTGCGATGTAAATCTGTGAGTGGGAAAGGGAAAGAAAGAAAAAATGGACAGGGACAGCAGCTATATAAACATGTCACAATGCATGTTTGTTAGTCGATTCTTTGAATGTTTGGGCGGCAGAATTTGCATCACCACCATCTTCGGTCCGCCGTGGTCCCCTGTTGAGTGTTGACCGAAGCTTCTGTTTAGCTCGCCCACATCCACCTTTATCCCGGGTCACAGTGGGCACCCAAGAGCCAAGTCAGCCGAATCAACCCCCAGAAACTGTACCTGGAGTGGTGCGCCTCACTAAACCGATTAGGTCGGGTACCTACCGGACCTTACTACCTACTAGGTAGATACCTATTCGGTGCTCTGATTTTGCCCTGGTTACTCATCACTTGTAGGTACCTCACTGCTGCTGAAATACCTACCTAATGATGCTGCACCACCACTGGTCCACCAGCTTGTCTGCTAGCGCTTCCTCAATCCTCACTGTCCGTCGCCTGTCCACTTTCCACCACCAAAAGCCCCAGCTCCCCAGCAAGCACCGGCCAGCCTGGCCCCTCTCTCCCTCCCCCCCCCCGATTTTCTTTCTCCCATTCCAACGCCCGCCAGCAGAAACCGTCCATCAGCCTAGCCTCGCACAGCCCAGCCTCTCATCCGTCCATCCTCTCCTCCTCCTTAGCCCGCTGCTTGCTGTTCCTGCTACTGCTGCTGCTGCCGCCGCCGTCGCCGCTCAGTCTGCTCTCGCTCGCTCGCTTCCTGCTTGCTTGCTCTCCACTTGATCCCAATCCATCTCGACTCCCATTGACGACGACCAACGCCTCTCGATCCTCCCGTCCGCCCCCCCGACCTTCGACCACACGAAAAAGAAGTCGACGATCCTGCGACCCCGAGTCGTTGGTCCAACTCCCTTGCAACCCTTCGTCTTTCTAATCTATCTTCGTCACCCCGTCCACTTGCGCTGCTCAAACCCCTAGCCGATACTCTCCTCCGCTCCCCAGCCCATCGTCATGAATTCCCAGGGCCAAAACGATGTTTCGCCCGAGGCTATGCAGGCGCGCATCCAACAAGCGCGCCGCGAGGCCGAGAACCTCAAGGATCGCATCAAGAGAAAGAAGGACGAATTGGCCGATACCACCCGTACGTTCTCTTCACATCCAACCCCTTCGCCATCTCGTTTACTGCTGTCGCCCTTGCTCCTGTTCTGCCTCATCAAGCTTCTGCTTGCCACGGCGCCAGTCCCAACATTGCTACCTCACTCTCCTATCACTCTCTTGTCAATGCATCTTCGATAAATTTCTCCCTCATATCTACCCCTCTAGCAAAACTGACCCATGTGTGCCGTCTACAGTACGGGCCGTTGCCCAACAGGCTCACGAGCCCATCCCCAAGAATCAGCTCATGAAGGCCAAGCGCACCCTCAAGGGCCATCTTGCCAAAATCTACGCCATGCATTGGTCTACTGACCGTCGGCACCTCGTCTCCGCTTCACAAGACGGCAAGCTCATCATCTGGGATGCATATACCACCAACAAGGTCCACGCCATTCCCCTCCGCTCCTCCTGGGTAATGACCTGCGCCTACGCACCCTCGGGTAACTTTGTCGCCTGCGGTGGTCTCGACAATATCTGTTCCATATACAACCTCAACCAGCAGCGCGACGGTCCCACGCGCGTCGCCCGCGAGCTCTCTGGCCACGCCGGCTACCTCTCCTGCTGCCGCTTCATCAACGATCGCAGCATCCTTACCTCGTCTGGCGACATGACCTGCATCAAGTGGGACATTGAGACCGGCCAGCGCATCACAGAGTTTGCCGACCATCTCGGCGACGTCATGAGCATCAGCCTCAACCCAACCAACCAAAATACCTTCATCTCCGGTGCCTGCGATGCCTTTGCCAAGCTCTGGGATATTCGCGCTGGCAAGGCCGTCCAGACCTTTGCCGGCCACGAATCCGACATCAACGCCATTCAGTTCTTCCCCGACGGCCACTCCTTTGTCACTGGCTCCGACGACGCCACTTGCCGACTCTTTGATATTCGAGCCGACCGCGAGCTCAACGTCTACGGCGTACGTCTCAGATGCCTAAACTCTGCTTTTCGCTCTGCTAACCTTGGTCAAAGTCTGAATCCATTCTCTGCGGCATTACTTCGGTTGCCACGTCTGTTTCCGGCCGTTTATTGTTTGCTGGCTACGATGACTACGAATGCAAGGTGCGCAAAAGCCCAATCGAATCCAAACAGCCAAATACTCACATTTGCAGGTTTGGGATGTTACGCGAGGTGACAAGGTCGGCTCTTTGGTCGGCCACGAGAACCGTGTCAGCTGTCTGGGCGTCAGCAACGACGGCGTCAGCCTGTGCACAGGTTCATGGGATTCTCTGGTACGTAACACCGATCTGCGCTTGTTGCACACAGGAATGCTGACCCCCACTCAGCTCAAAATTTGGGCCTACTAAATCTAGCCGATATGTGGAGAGATTCTCTGTTTCGATACCGTGACAATCCGGCGTGCGCAGCGGCGCACTGGTCATGCGCGAGCCGCTCGACGACTACACCGACCGGTTGGACTGCAGACGACACGACACGAATTGACGGTATGCGGAAGCGAGAGAGCAAAATGAGGCTTGCTGGCGTACACTGCACGATGTGACGACACGTACATTATATATCTACTTGGACCAGATGATGAGGCAGATCAGGGGCACTTGTACTCTTCAGCGCAACAAAACAGTTGGATGCTCGGCACATTGAGTTTCGAGTTGCGGAAGCGGACGGATGCGATTGATACCTCATTTACCATGGACTTTCTTTGCCCTTGTGTCCTCTATTTCCTTATTCTGTTTGGTCTCCTTTTCTTTTGCCTTTTCTGGTCACTCTCTGTTTGCTTTGCTGGTCCTTTTTCGTTTGTTCCCTTTTCTTGTTTCTCGCCTCTATTCCTTGCGGTTGAGCTCCTTGGTCTTGTTTAAAAAAACTTATTCTGTGCAATTGTACTTGCTGCTCTATACAATGAGTCTTTGTTTTTCTTGCACAGCGTCCGCATCCCACAAGCACCCTTTTCTCTCAATTTCTCTCCCCTGGGCCCCTCTTACACACACAATCCGAATCGTTGTCGTCTTCTGCTGCCCGTGGGGATCGCTTGAGCGATCTGTATTGCTTGGACGAACTACCCTTCTTCTATGTTGCGGTCAGTACAGGCCTACGCATTCCCTCCGAAGAAGAAAGAAAGAAAGAAAGAAAGGGAAGAGATAAGAGGAGAGAAAAGGAAAGGAGAACGAGTTTTTTTAATGTGTATGGAGGGGTAATTTCTTTTGCTTTGATTCACTTTTTTTGCCGGAGACAGAGGAAGAGTCTCGGCAATCTCTCTGTTTTCGTGGGCCTTGCCTGTTTTTATTTATCCAGTTTCTTTTCTCCGATTTCGAGGAGGACGATGGAGCGGGAGGGAGGATGGCCAGCTATACCAAAAGTCAAAGCCAAACCAGGGAGATGATATACCGAGATTATTAACATTTTGTGCATGCTTGGTTGGCTGCGTAAGACAGGGAGCAGGTCCAGTGTGACTTGGTAAAGGGCCCTCCCCCTCAACAAAATAAATATGCGCATCTACTTTGTGCTGCTTGCTTTGCCAGTCAAAGCCAGCAGCGTTCTCAAAAGACGGTGTCTGGGCCTTACAGAGTTTGATAGAATAACCTTGACCAAAATATTAGAGATGCCACGGACGCCGTTTGCCTCGAGACGTTGAAGAAGTCTATCAAGATGAGTTGTAGTAGGACTTTTTGCTTCCACCACCCAAGTCACTGACCTTGAGTCGACAAATGCACAACCTGAAGAAAATAACAACGTGTGGGCTGGTGATCTAACAATAACGTAGAGACACAGGCAGGCTGGGGGTAGTACTGACCGACTGACCCTTAAGCCTTTTTGGCAGTGCAAAAACACGCCCGCATCGTGTCCAAACGCTTGCCCGAATCGACGAGCCCAACGCTGCCAAATCTCAATCAAGACACCAGAGAGAGCGAGAGAGAGAGCAATGGGGCCCGAATCAGGGAACAGAGCTGGTGTTGATGCGCTTCCCTCGCAGCAAAGTCTACGCGTCCATGACCGCACAGAGACAACGAGCTCGTTCGCAGGCCATGATTTGCGCTCTGCTCGGTGCGTCCTCTGTGCCCGCATCGTCTGAGCGGAGCCTCTGGGCGATGGCGGTAGTTTCAACGTCGCGATTCTTGTCCGCACTTGCGTTTTCGGCGCAAGACGTGCAGGTTATATGCGGTCTTTCCATTGGTGCATTGCATCGCATCGGCGAGCACGAGCACGCCCGAGAACGCCGACTAGAAGCTGCGGGCAGAGATTACGACTCCATCTCTAGTTAGCTGCAGAAGCATTGCTCGGAAGAACCGATTTCGGGTATTGGATAGCCTTTGGGCTTGCGTGATGGCTCCATCGCACGACCGCCCAAGTCCCAACTTTTGGGACTTGGCCCACCTATGCTGACATTTTCATTCTGACCCCCTCGGCTCTGAATGATAAACGGTCGGTCACAGAACAGAATCCTTGGTGGCCTCGAGTATGATGGCAGTTTATTAAGCATGCGCAGCCCTCGATCCGCCATGGCCTCAGACTCTGGATTGCTTCTCATTAGCGAGGCCCAAGGTAAACGGACCTTATACCGACATACGCATTGGCAAGATGAAACTTCAAGGAGCAGATTTTCCGCGACCTGACATGCGTCACGCTGTCAATGAATGCCGGTTCGCAGCCACACATCAGCGCGCGCTTGTCTCTCCAGCAAGATACACTTTACCTTAGCAGCAGGGTATTGAGCCTCTAAAGCATATGGTGGAGAATAAAGGGGTCTCTTTGCAGATCCGTCGCCGATGTACCTACTTTAAATAAAGTAGAGTCGCGATTTTTTATCACTCAGGACGCCAAGCTCCGGCAACAGCCTAACAAATCCGCACTCGACATTGAGGACGGCCAGCGCCAAATGGCCACAAGGCTGCGAGCCACGGCGCACGACTGTATCGACGCAAACTTGCGGCAGGGTCTTTGTTATTGACCTTGGCGGCACGAATAACATTTTCTTCGATAAGCCCTATAACATTAACTACATCATCAAATTTAAGTGGACGCACACCTTGTCAGCGCAGATACAGATCCTCTATAAAATTAGCTCACGTCATGGGCTGTTAACGGACTCAATAAGCCTGCCCACCTTGGGCAGTACGAGGCGGCCCGTGAAGGATACCTGGCTGTGTATGTAGTTGAATAAGTAAAGAGGCATGACTCAACAAGGCAAGCAGGGCTGGCTATTTTGTGAGATGTACTTGCAGTACGGAGGCAGCTTCTTGATCTTCAAAGCCATGAAAATCTCGCAAGCAAGTTACATATTTGTTCAACACGCACATACAGTCCAGATTCAACGAGCGCCACCCCGACATGCCGTCTCTGACGACGTTTTCTACTGAAACTGGGGAATGCAAGCATCGAGTCATAGACAGGTGGCTGGAGGAGACGGAGACTAACATAAAAGAGCTTCAGAAGGCGAATCACCCAGAGGATGACGAGGAGGCATATTGAAACCGTCTTCTTAGGACCTCAGAAGTGTGTGGGCTGTGTGCCTCGCGGTTTCTTGACTCTGTGTAAAATCGAGGAACCGACTCATGTAAGTATGAGTTGTCGGACATGAAATGAAGGGAAGCATGTGCCCTTTGCCTCACTTCCGCAGGAGTTGGCATATCATTAGCCGACAATTGCATAGCCAACTGCGTCAGTCGTTGCATCGTGTGACGTCGTCCCTGAAAAGAATAAGTCCTCCGAAAACGGGACTGGCGACACACAATATCATTTTCATTTTGACTTATTTAGTACTTCGTATGCTCATCATGACAAAAATTACCATGTGCAGGACACCCCCCTGGAGTGAAAGGCTAGCTGAAACGCACAGAGCCGGAGCCTGAAACACCCGCGCCACGAGCCAGCATCAACGTGGTGAGGCTGAGCGCTTCAATTTCATATGTGGCAATGGCTTCTTCTGCCGTTGAAGTTAATTGTAGATCCTCGTAGCGTGCGCAGGGGAACCTCCAAATAGGCAGTCTGGCAGTGCTTTATTCGACCGCCATCTGGTGGCTTGAAACTGTCGTGGTGGCTTGAGATCGTCATCAATTGATGAAAAACCAGCCTAGATCAGCAGTCAGACGGCCCAAATGCCACCGCAAAATCAGCAGTGTTGTTTTGGAGGAACTTGCAGGACTTGAAAAACGGCAATTCTGTGCCCCCCTTTCACGAGCATCGAGGAGTATTGACGTGGCGTCCGTCTGCGCCCACATGGTAAGAGCGTTATACAAAGCGGTGAATGTGGCCATGGCGCCGGATGCGCGACTCCTGGATGGCATCGAAAGAAGACGCTGCCCAACATAGGTTAAGATTCATGCATGACAGACTTGGGCCATCGGCTACATCCGTGAGCTGCCGGGGTGGATGATCGCAATTTGGAAAGCCACGTTGTTTTTCGGGCTGTCGTGCAGCTGGACCATGGCGCTCTGCAGGCTAGACCAGATGCTAGGTCTCTTGTTAGTTGTGCTTGAGACGATGTAGCATGTGGCCCGCCTGGGCCGGACGGGCAACGATTGAACAATGACAGAACAATGACAGAACAATGGGCTAGTGCTTGGTGACAGGGTGTCCGATAGCAAAGGGTTGGGCCTACTTATGGTGTTGCTTATAGATTTTCCCGCTTTATGTGACGGGACTGGCGCGAGCGTCTGTCAGAGACCCCGGCCAACGGCAAAGGCGAGATATGATAGCATGGCCAACGCGCGATATGTCACGGCAAAAACTGTGGTTCGTCAGCTCGCATCCTTCTAGAAGCCAAGTAAGAAAGGACAACGGGGCGTGCATTGTTGTGTGACTGCGAGTTGCTACAAGCGACGGGTCCTTGTTTGTGATGCTGGTTGTGTGTCCCGCGGTAGGCCTCACCTCGCTGACAGCTTGCGGCTCCATGGTACAACTTGGATAAGTCGTAATCTGGGCGATAAAGTCACAAGGGGGTAGCCGCAATCTGGTTCGGAAGATGTTGGATTCTTACCCCGGAGCGCCCATCTACTCGGGAGAAGAGCACCTGGGCAAAACTGGGCTAGTTACGACGCCGCAACCTGCATAGCCAAGACTGCCGATATGCACATGCTTGTTTCGAAGGTGGAGGGCCATGCGGTCATTGACCCCGAGTTTCAATATTACTGGTCAACTGGTGTGTATTCGAAGGCTTGGCTTGCAACATGGACAAAAGGGGGGGCAATCTCGCTGGTCTTGACAAGTGCCGTTTGCATCTTTGGGAGCTGCAGGTCGAAACATTGAGTTGGGACATGCAAATAAATGTCAGCAGCGTGGCGGGCTGCATGAGTGCGTGTGGCGCTCCAGATCCTCGCAACGCCTAATAAGCCACGCTTGCGAGTCACTCACTGCCCGCTGTAACGCAATGCCAGCCACTGCAAAAGAAGCGCCTTGCCGTGCAAAGCCGTTGCGTTTGTCAGTCTCGTGCCTCGTCTGCAGTGCGGATTCGACAGACCACAAACGCCAACAATAAATGACTGCAATAGAGCAAACCCGAAAGATTTGCCTTCGTCAAGATATTTCTTATCTTTCCCAAGCTCTCCTGCGCCCGGCTTCATTTCCTTTCTTTTTTTTTTCATCTTTCCACCGCGCCCCTCACGCGTGCGCTTCAGCACAGTAAGACGCCGGCACCCCCCAAGCCACACCCCTCCCCCACCTCCTCGCTGTGCTCTGCCCTGTCAGTTTACTCCACCACACACGCTCTCGTTCTCAACGCACTTCCGTGCCCTGCTTCCTCAGCTTCATTCTGCGCCGGCGCGCCGACTCGCAGCTGCTTTTCTGCTTGGCTCGTCCTGTCAACGCCCACTCAAACTGTCTCCCGCTCACCTATGCATTGTATCCTAGGCCTTTTAGCTACTTTCTCTCGACATATTACTCTTGACGCACCGCAGACCCCGGAATAAGGCCAGCCCACCTCGAGCACTTCCCGTTGCTGTCGCACTCCCACAGGATCTACATACCTTGGTCGACTCGGTGTAGCCGCACACCCCCGACCCAGTCACGTCTAAATACTTTACATATCCGCCCATTCCGGCTCTCGCAGGCTCTCTTCCGGAGAGTCTATCATTCTGTCACCCATATGGCTCCAACCACGGCCGCCCAAGACGAATTCAACCAGCTTGTGTCTAATCATACTGCTCGTGCCGCAACACATCCCGAAGACGAGCACGACAACAACGAGTCTGACCAGGACCTCAGCGAGGAGGAGACATATCGAAACGCCCAGATTGACGCCAACATGCGCATGCCCACCGCTTCGTCAGAGCTCAAGCTCCCTCCTGCTTCCTTTGACAGCGGACGCTTCACCGGTGTCAAAGGTGTCATCGCCGATGCTCGCAGTTACGAGGCGGCGCGCAAGACCAAATGGATCGATCGTGCCCGCAGCGCCCGTCGAAGCATCCTCGGCTTCGCTGGTGTCGCCCCCTCCACCGGCAACAGCGTCACCATCACTGGCGGCGCTCGATCCGACAGCGATACAGACGACGACGCCAAGAGTCATTCCGACGACGAGTTCCTGAGCGAGTGGCGCGAGAGTCGCCGGCGGGAGCTCGAGAGTGCCGCCAACCGCGCCGTACGGACGAGAAGAACGAGCCCGAGCGTGCGCATCTATGGCCGCTTGGACGAGGTAGATGCTATGGGCTACCTCGACGCTATTGAAAAAGTCAACCGTGAAACGACGGTACTTGTTTTTGTGCATGACAATGAGGTAAGCAGACGCACACCTAACTGCACCTACTTATCCACGATGACTACGGTCACTAACATCAAGTACAAATATAGTGCGAGGTATCAGCGACAATTGAAGATGCTCTCATGCCTCTGGTACGCGCCAATCCGACAACGCATTTTGTCAAGGTCCACTACGACGACATTGAATTTGATCCGGCAGCCGTACCTTCACTACTGGCCTATCGCAACCAAGGTGATCTTGTCGCCAACATGACGGGTATCATTGAGATGATGCCGGACGACGATAGCTTCGACTCGGCGTCTCTCAAAAGAATCCTTCAGCAGCACCGGGTGCTGTAAGCGATGCACTTTCTTGTTTTTCTTGTGATTCTTTGCAGACCAGTCTCTTCTTCTACTGTGTTGTCGATCGACGCAGACACCGAGTAGACCGGTCTGATGCTCAGCATGACGCTTCATGTAACGATACCCCTGCGCTATGTGCGCCTTTATTGCAGCCCGATGGAGGCAGGTCTTTTGACAAGCTACTCCGACATTCTTTCTCTCTCTCTTTCTTCTTTTCCTCCCAACTTACGTCAGTTTTGACTGTTCTGCGGTGCACAATGTTGCATTCATGAGACTGCGGATAGTGGAAACGCTGCCTACCTTGCTTCAAATTTTGCTTTTTTTTGTTCTTGGCCATTCAAGCGGTGCAGTCCTTTAAGCTGTAGAGGCTTGTTTCCCGCATAACATGGGGCAGCATGGGATTTCAATTGTAGATATGGATTATTTGTTTTCGGGATTTATTGTATCTCTCGGCTATCTCTTTTTCTTTCTTTTTAATCGTCCATAGAGGAGGTGACAGCTTTTTTTGAGATCCGATCACTATGGCTAGAAAACGTGGACCCTCGAACGAGGGATTTCAATTACCTTATATCAACCAGTGCCCAAGATGTGTCCATTTATATTGCTGATGCGCTGGCTTCGGTCTAGCAGGGTATACTAGTCAGAAAAGCGTCGTGTGATGAACTGTGATATGTCTATGGCACTCTAACCAAGCCAATAATTAGGCAATAAAAAGGGTCTGGCCTCGAGAGATGGAGGGGCAGTGGACGACCAGTGGACAGCTCAGCGCGGCCGCCGTCTTAGTGACCCCGCAGCGCTTCTGGATCCACTGTGAGGCGGCAGTGACATTCTTGAGCCATGAAACGTCATCAGTTCACTGCCAGCCTCAGAATGGGATAAGGGATATTTCCTGTTCCTCAGATTTGAATATCGGGTATTATCATCTTGTGCATGTGCCGATGACCCTCAGGATGCGCTGCCCTATTAGTTTAGTCACTACCAACCGTGGCCGTCTGTTTTTTCCCCCCCAAGGCAACAAGCGCATCCTCTAAATCTAACCTTGCTAGCTCTCAGTTTTGCAGCAAACTTCCGGTCGAGTCTTATCCATGCATCCCGTCATGTGGCCTATATTTGGGCGAGGGGTTGTTCTGCACTATCGGCGCCCTCAGCGAATAGCAGCGCCTGACAGCGGCGGGGGCTGGAGAGTGTCAAGTGTAGTTGTCGTACAGTGTGTGCCATACTGTTGGGCTTCTTTTTTGGTACTCGCTGTTGGCTGCGATCACCCCACCCACCCGCGGTACTTACAGTGTGAAACCGCATTGCGTAGCCCGCTATCGCGCTCTGCTTGGTACGATTGACCTACTTCCTCCATGTATGCATTCCATCCCACCTTCCAAGGTGAATGCATGCAGTGAAACGTTTATTCCATCTTGCTCTTCTCCTCTTACGCTTGCACCTTTTTGATTTCTGCTTTCGAGAATCATTCCACCAGAAGCTTCTCACCTTGCTCCCCACCACCGCTCGTACAAGTTTTGGCTGTCAGTGCACGCCTTCTAGCAACTATTCACGCTCGCACCGGCTTCGCCTCATTCCAGCCCGCGTTGAACCCTTCTTCCCCAGACGACCAGATACCGACAAACATAAGGCTCTCAAATAATATTGGCCTGCTTCCTCTGCTACAGAACGCAAATAGGCTACATCACCGACTTGTCCGAAAGCCGGCTCTCGCTCTCTGGCCTGTACAACTACCAGGCGTCAACCCCACCTCATCGCCATCAGGCATCATCAGGTTACAAACAGCCGCACAGTCAACGCCTCAGACTCAACACAACATTCTGGATTAACCTAGTTCTTTGTCATTTCTTTGCAAAACTCTTGTCTCACCTGTTTTCTTTTCCAACCTCCGTCGCGCTGTCTACATGGTGGTCAGTGTTGCCCGCACCTGCAATCCTCCTTCAGCTGCTGCGGTCGTGTAAGCCCATGCACTTCTGCATGGCCACCATCCGCTGATTTTACCCTGCTGACTTGTTTCTTTGATATGGGACAGCAGGATACTCAGATTCCGTCGACTTCGCCGTCTTCCAAAACTCGTCGCGACACGCAGATTTTCTCTCCCCTGCCGAGACGGTCGTTGCAGCAAGATTTCCAAGATTCCCAAAACCCCCCGCTATCATTCTCCGAGCCTACTCTCCGATTTCCTCGACCGCAGGGCAACCAAAGCCTTGCCCACTGGATCTCTAGCAGCGATCCAGACATCATGCATGTGACGAGCGCCCCTGTGGAGGATGCCGGTTTGTCCGAGTCCACCTACGAATTAATAGGGTGCACCGACACCGAGTCTCAGGACGGCAATTACACGGACAACATCAGCGAATCGGTCGGCTCGCTTGAGTTTCATCGTCCAGATGACGTTGTCAGCCTCGCAGGCACAGAGCACACCTGCGATGAAGAGTCCGTCGCTGATGCCCACGAGGAGACTTTTCTCATTCGCAATCCCGAGCTTGATTATCTTCAGATGCAGTACCCCATAACCGCAGATGATGCGGACGATGACGATAACTCCTCCAGAGCTTCCCTAGAGTATGCAGATAATAGTCTGCGTACACCTTCGATCCTCACGCCCGAGGCCAGCCGATACTTTGGTCCTCAAGATGAATCTTCCAAAGCAAGCTTCCTCTCTGGGTGGCTTCTATGGACTTCCGGCGTGTCTGACTCTGTCGTCCGATTGGCATTCGCGGCGCTGCCAGGCTTGTTCACTGTCATTGCTGTGGCTTTAGTATTCCACACATTCGCCCCCGGGACTGAGAACGTCTCACAGCCAAATGTGTCTAGCATTGCGTCAACTATTGCAAAGACTCCGTTTTTTCCATCGTTTACACAGAGCCAGCAGCCAGACACACCGGCTCCCAGCTCCTCTACTTCTGGAGTTGCGTTGATCCCGTTACAAGGTTCGCCAGATGAAGGCCTTTTTCGCTCACGGAAACCGACTGTCTCTTTTACACCTCATGGCAAGAACGATGTCTTGATCCACGTTGCGCGGGATGTCAGGGATACTTGGATGTCGAACAAGTGTCTCAATGTCACAGTATTAAGAAGCACGCAGGAGCTCGAGTTTTCGCTCTTCCCCGTTGAGGATGGCATCCTTGTCAGGTTTCCTCGCCGAGAAGCCTACGGCGTTGTGAAACTCTCCGTCAAGAGTAAATGCCGCCCTAAGATAGAAAAGGCCATCAAGGTACACTTTGGCAAGGGCATCATAGTGGACGCCTTTGAAAGGACAAAAAGCTTAGCCCAGGATCTGTCGGAGCTGGTTCCTGTTGCGGCCCACGAGGCAGGACGGTGTCTTGCTGGAGCTGGACGTGTTCTTGAACTCGCCTCGGAATCATTCGCCCATGCATGGCTGGTTGGGACTGAAAGAGCGCAGGATCTGCTTATCAATGCGAACATTGGCACCGGCGGCCCTCTAGTCAATTCTGTTTCCCAGATTTGGAGAGAGACTCTCGAGTTCCTCCATGAAAACACTCACATTCCAGAAAAGTACCGCAAGTCGATTTATTCAGTACGCAACGCTCAAACGCAGCTCCGACTTGGGCTATTGGATGCGCAAGTGTCGGCCCGCATGTGGTGGCTTAGGATTCAAGGCAAGGACGACGAATACCGGACTTACGCAAGCAAAGCGCAAGTGTACCTACAGAACAAGAGAAAATCAGCCAAGGAGCTTCTACAAAAACTCCAGTCGTCAAGCATGAAAGCAAGGGCCTAGGATGCTCAACTTGGCGGCTTATTACGATACAGGACTTTGTGGAGGTTCGGCAGGTTCTAGGCGGTAGCCGCTTTGGATTTGACTCTGTCTGTGACGCAATACAACCAGGAACTGAACACGCATGGTATACAGGAGTTTGAGGGTTTTTTTTTAACTAGGTAGTTGGTTGCTTATTCTGATAGTTTTTTGCTTTCTGTCTCTGGTTCTTCAGGCGTGGGACTATTGTATGCAACTTCAACCATTTGGTCGCCGGTAGTGGAATGGCTAAGGCTTAGAGATTTAATTTGAAGAATTATACCATTCGTGTTTTCTATCTCAAAAACCTGACCCTTTGCTGCTTCGAATTTCTCTCCCGTTTTCAGTACGGGGCGCGGGGTAGCACTGCTGCCACGTTGTGGCACTTTGGGCTGTGAGGTATGCGCGCATTACCGTGATACAGGCGGCAGTGGGCATCAAGGTTTTTCTCCAGTCTATTCACTGTGAAGGGTACATCGACTACCTACCTTACGTGGCGAGGCAGGCATGCCCCAATCAGTGCCAGGCAGGGCTTGGGTTTGGGTTTGTGCTCCGCGCCGCCACCCTGGGCCGCTGTAGGGAAGGGGCGAAATGAGGGGCAATTCTCGCTCGTTTTTTACTAGCCCGCACTTGTAATTTACAACAACAGTACTTCCAGTTCTGCATCTGCCACTCGGACCCTCCCCAAGTCTTTTTCTCTCGAGCCATACAAGAAAAAGCAGCATACTGTATCACGGGCCGACCTTGAACTCATTTATTCTTCAAAGTATGTCCAGAGCGCCGGCCTGGCATGGCCTGGGCCATGACCCCCTCCCCTCCATCACAAGCTTTCCACCCCTCTCTACGTACCTAGCGTCTAGCGGCGGGCAGAGAGGGGCTGCCTGGGAGTTGCGGTGGGCATTAATGATGAGCAGTCGAGGCTAACGGTTGTTTTTTCTTCCTTTCTGCAATAGATTTTCTTGTACCGTTTCTTCTATCGATTCATCGTACGCATCGAGCAAAATGTCGACTTTCGAAGCTAGCGAGCCCAAGGTCGAGGAGACCCAGCCTTTCGAGGCCGTCGAGGTATGAGCGTGAATACTGCAATTTTCGGTTGGTGATGGGGGTAACGGTGTGGCTGTTGAACAGTTGAGACACAGGAAGAGAGCCAGGAGATTGTTGTGCGGCTATAAAATTCATGTGCTATGCGCAGTTTGCTAACTATGTAATTTTCACCAGACTACGGGCGAAACTACGGCCACCGAGGCCACTGGCACCGAGGCCACTGGCACCGAGCCCAACACTGCTGAGGTTCACCAAGTTGAGGCTACCTTGTCGGAGCCTACCGCTACCGAGCCTGCGGCGGCCGAGGAGCCCGCTGCCAATGAGACTGAGACCAAGGAAGATGTGCCTGTCACCTCCTCCGCCGTCTTCTCCATGTTTGGCGGCGGCGCCAAGAAGGAGAAGAAGGATGATGAAGACCGCGGCGACAACTCTGGCAGTGCCAAGGCTCAGCGCGATGCCGCCAAGGCTGAGGGCGAAGAGGAGGCTCCTGAAAGCGAAGACGTCCACTTTGAGCCCGTCATCAAGCTGACGGAGAAGGTCGAGACCAAGACCAACGAGGAGTCTGAGGAACAGCTCTTCAAAATGCGCGCCAAGCTCTTCCGCTTCATCAAGGAGTCCAACGAGTGGAAGGAGCGTGGTACTGGCGATGTTCGTCTCCTCAAGCACAAGGAGAATGGCCGCACGCGCCTGGTGATGCGTCGTGATAAGACGCTCAAAGTCTGCGCCAACCACTACAGTAAGTCAAGATAAGACAGGTTGCACATAATCGACAGATCTGACGAAGAAAAACAGTCGTGCCCGACATGAAGCTGGCTCCCAACGTCGGCTCGGATCGCTCTTGGGTGTGGAATGCAGCTGCCGACGTCAGCGAGGGCGAGCCTGAAGCCGTGACTCTGGCTATTCGCTTCGCGAACTCGGACAATGCCAACGAATTCAAGGACGCCTTCCTCAAGGCCCAGAAGGAGAATGAGGAGCTCTTCAACCAGGCCGAGGCCGAGGCCACTGCCTAAGACTCCAATAATGAGTTTACTTGGGTCCGTTTATAAAGCGCTTACCTATGAAAGGTCGTGATTTCGAAAAGAATAAAAGTCTGTCATCACGGCCTCGAGGTGAGGCAAAGTAAGAGGAGAGCAACAGGTTGGAGAAGAACCATGCCCAGGTGGTGGAATGGCGTCCGAGTAAGACATACCCCTAGAAAGCATCACATCACATCATCAACCGATCCTACCGCCGAATCGGCGGTGGTGGATATACCCAATAATGACTACTCCTCGAGGAATGAGCAGAGGAGAGACGCACGCGAGGTAGCTATTGCACTGGCAGGAGTCTATAGTGGAAGCAGAGGAAACGAGGAGGGCATGTAGCATTGAGCGCACAAGTCACATCACAATACAAATAAAACAAATAGTTGGAAACACTATGGCGGTGACTTGGAGTGACTGTCATAGGAGGATGAGTATTCAAGCCAAACAGCCTTTTTGTACTCGTCATGAGAAAGCCTGAATACGTTTTGGTTAAGCGGGATTACTGACCAACAGTACATGGTGATTCCGCGTTCTAAAAAGCGCCCGTATCAATCAAAGAGAACTGTGTTGGTCAAGTTGTATCTATGACTAGTGTATAAAACGGAAAATGGATGGGAATAATTGGTTTAGTCGAGTCGAGGGAGAGTTTGCAAGGGCGGGCGAGGGCCTGCGAGGGCGTAGGAGGTACCTACTAATAGTACGGATTACTATTGGCAGCATTACCTGGTCAGAATGGCTCTTGGGCGGCAGAAATACCGACAATTTTAATTTGTTCGAATCCTCCGCAACAGAGGACATTTTGCATGATGCTTTTCACTGGTCAAGTATAAACGTCTCTTTGCTGCTGGGGCTTTATTATAAAACATGAACAGGGACGAGCGGTTAGGCCCGTGGTAGTAGAAACGAATGGAAAAAAAAGAACGAGGGCGAAAATGGGCAGCGAAGTGGGTTCGCGAGTGGTGGCAGAGGTAGTGAGGTACCTACCTCTGGGGCTGGGGGAAGGGCCAGCACTGGCGCGGAAAAGGGAATGGAGCAAACAAGCAAGCACAAAGGGATAGCAGATGATGCATGTAAACAAGAGAAGTGAAAAATCAAGGGTCTACCAAGGAGTTGCTAAGGTTGTGTATTTATTCGAGAACATTTTAGGAGAGTAAACTAGGTGTGGATGTTTTCCGAGTTGCGCCGTTGTTCCGGTAATTTGAAGCGCCAGCAGCTAAGTTACAGTGGGTGTGCCTAACCAGCAGCGAGCTGGAGTGCCCTCTGTAGGTACCCTTCTAGAGATTTGACAGTGGCAATGCCAGCAAGGTCTGTTGACTGTAGCCGCCGTACCATGGTCAGTCTACTAATTGCCAGCTCGTCAAGTCCCCTCTCCCGCCGCCGCTGCCAATTTTTCCTTCTCGCTCCCCGTTTCTGCTCGCTCTCGCACTCGTCTCTGCCTGCCAGTGTGCCCACGCCTTGCCGAAAACGAAAATCCCCGGTACTCTTTTTGCCTCTTCTCTTTTTCTCCCATCTGCTATTCTCATACCCTTGGATAGATCATCTCCCCTGCTTTCCCGTCTTCCATCACTCATCGCTATTTCATCGTCGCATCTTTATTCTGGGAGTCACTCTTGGGCTTTTCTTTTTTCTGTTTTGCTTTCTTTGCTTGGTTGTCTTGATCTTTTCTATTTTAACTCCCGTGAGATCGGTCTTGTCGCGACAACACGCAAGACGGACACACGCACATACGCAATCATGTTGGTGGAAGTAAGTGTTATTCAAATTTTCTTTACATTGTCTACTGTTCCTATTTCCCATCGTGTGCTTTGGTTACTGCCCTGGGTATTAGTGCTCTTGCTGCTCTTCGTTTGCAATGGCCCCTTTCATTACACCCTGTTGCTGCGTCGCACCACAACACACAGCGCCGCCTGTGATGTTTTTTCTGCACTCTCAGCTTTGCCGCACAATTCGACTTCGCCCTGGTTTGCCCGGCATTCATCTTCATATACATCCCAACCCATCTCTGCACTATTTCATTCACAATGATTGGCCGGGCGGCTCGCACCCGTCACCAGCTGGCGAGCCTCCGCGGCTGCCAGCTGCCAGGAGTGGTTGTCGCTGCCGCACCTCACCATGCTGTACACTGTTTGTGTGAGTGAATGCCATCACCCGCCCAGCCGAGCATGTGCAGCACTCTTTTTTTCACCTTCTTGACTGGATCCCTTTTCATCGTGTAAACATCGTCTCTGCTCCCTTGTTGAAGATCCTTGTTATCCTTCCCAAACGTCGCTGTCATCACTTGCAGCTCTCGTCTTCTTTCCGCCAAGCTTTGCCACGCTTCATTCGCATCGCCGTTTGCTCCCTGTTTGCTGCTGAACAGTCTCTCTTTCACCCGAATACTATCCTATACACCCCAATCATCGCGTGATTCTTGGCTTCTTTTGCCCTTGCTGCATCTGCTGGTCCATGGCAAAGTCGCGCCATCGTGGCACCACGCAAGAATCGCGCAGCTTCCGCCAATCCTCGCACCAAAAGAAACATACTACCACCACGGCCTGCACCTGTGCAGCGCACTCCAGTGAAGGTCGGTCCTAACGATTTACAGAGAAAAGTCAAGGTCGTCACCGACCAACATGTCATGTGAGCTTCCATCGTCCATGCCCGCAACTCAGCCATGAGCTTTTTCTTGGCCGAAACCCTCTTGAGCGTCCGATCAGGGCCATGGCAGCCTCTTATCGCTGTTTAGAGTATCGCTGACTGAATTCCCTTCATTTTCTGCGCGCAGTGATAAGCCGTCTCCTGTCGCTGAATTCCCTATGAGAGAATGGAGCATCCGTCTGTTCCTACTGGACGAGGACGGCAACGAGCACCCAGGCGACGTTTTCACCAAGGTCGTCTACAACCTGCACCCTACCTTTGAAAATCCCGTCCAATGTACGTACCTGGGATGTTGGACGCGAGCTCGCCCGCATAGCAGCCACTGACTAGTTCAGCTTTCACCAAGCCTCCATTCGCCTGCACCAATGAGGGTTGGGGTGAGTTCGAAATCTCCATCGACTGCTACACCACCGAAAAGACCAAACTCGCCCCCATCATCCACGATCTCAACTTCCTCGAGAACAAGTACGAGGCCACCCACAACGTCGTCTTCAAGAATCCGTCTCAGGCCTTGCAGGAGCGCCTACGCGAGACAGGACCCCTACCCACGGACGAGGACCGCCCCAGGAAGAAGGGTGTCGTCGGCGGAAAAAAAAGTGGCCAAAAGTACGACTATGAGAAGATTGCCGAGGCTCTCGAGAAGCTCGAAGAGGAGGATCTACTGCGCGTCATTCAGCTCATCAACGAGAACAAGGGGCCTAATACTTATATAAGAAGTGATGTCGAAGGTGAGTCTCCGCTGCGCTGCTCTTTTGTCTCGCTTGTTGGTCTTTGGTTGATATATGTGTGTGTGCTAATAGTGGATGACCTGAATGAAGCCGGCGAATTCTCGATAGATTTGTATACGATGCCTGACCTTCTGACCACGAAGCTGTGGGACCATCTCGTGTGTATTGTCGCTGGCTGATACCGTATCCTTAGTACTAACTGGGCCACAGTCTAAGAAGGGCATGGTTGTCTAAAGCAGCTCGCGTCGACCCAGATGCATCCAGCCCATATACGGATGGCCTACCGATACAGGCGGGGATGAACCGCCAGCCCCGGAAGAAAAAGACAATTCCCAAACCTGGCCTTGCGAAGGGTCCTCTTGATACACCAAACAAACGGCAATGGAAGAAGGAAGGATGGCATGTTGTAGCAGACGGCCAGATTTGGCCTCTTTCACAGACTTGACTCTTGAGGAATGAACGAGAAGCGAAGACCGCGACATGACTCCGTCGGCATGGAATTTGTGATGTCCTGAACCTCATAAGCTTTGTGCCGGATAATTTGAAAGGGATGCAGAGCACATGTGGAGCATTACAAGCATGTATGTATGGACTTTTTGCGTGGGAGGAGTGTTTTTAACAGAATTGCCGCGGACTATTGGTACTTGTTTAGTCGTTTGATCCGGACAGGAGTACATTAATGAAATTGATGGTCTACCTTGATGTGTGCTGCGCAATTGAGGATGTCGTACCGCGACATGCATATGCACGGAGTATCAATCTGCAGATAATATTCCCTCACAGGGCAGTGGCTGCCCCCAGCGTAATACTGTCTAGAGATCAGCTTTGGCGTCGTCGAATATTTATTTGTCGGATCTTTGATTATCAATCTATGATCGTTGGATTCCTGATTATTTGAATTTCTGATGGTGGGGTTTTTTACTGTCAAATCGCTGGTATGAAAACTTGAAGGATAGCAGTGGGAGAAATCGCCGATTGTGCATCCATTACCTTCTTTAACAATGAACTCAGACTCTGGACCGCATACATGATGGAATAAGAAGAAGATCTGCAGCGTTAATGTACCAGTCATACGCGTATCGATTGCGTGGCGCGTGGCGCATTTTTACCGAAGAACAATAGCTACGGCGCAATGGGCTGCCCATGGTTGGGGCAGAGAGGAGAGACATGGCTTGAGCTGCGATGTTCTATTGATTGCTGAGAGTGATAAAGGCAATCGGACGAGAAATTACAAGAGGACAAGTTTGGAATCGGAGCTTGCTGTTTCGACTACTGCTTGGAAATGTCGTCCAGATGGGGTATGAGCTGGTCTGCAGCGCGGCACACTTTGAATCGGTAAAACATAGTGACGCTCAACTCTCCGAACATCTCCACACATCCAAGCCATCCTCCCAAGCGAGCACGGTAGGCCAAGTGGGAGGTTTGGGAGGGAAGCAGAAAGACGGAGTTCCGCGTGGGGACAAGGCTGACGCGCCTGGTATCAAGACGTAAATGGACACACTTTCAGGCTGGCAGTTTCATTTGCTCGCATCTCTTCAGCGAGCGTCTCTCGGTCACCTTCACCGTGTGAAGGTGCCAATCTTGACCGAGAGCAGCTGCAAGATCCCCGGACGGCTCTGCGGCCCCGATAAGCTGGGTTGGCCACTCGCCCGTCCGTCAATCCCGGGCAGAAGCACAATGGAATTGACCATTATTCTTCTTCAGGTTGTACTGTTCTATCTGGGGAAAGAGCTCGAATTGCTTTCTTGAACAAGACCCAACCGATCAGCTATAATACCGCCGTTGCACAGGTCGCCAGAGCTCGCCGCAAGCGATTGGAAGACCACGGGCCGTGTTCAAAATTGCCGAATCCCCGTTGTATGCATGACGTATGCTCATAATACGTGATCCGTGCAGAGCTCTTCGCTGGCGGCACACCATGCATAATAGGCACACGGGCATGCGGGCATGCGGCGGTTGCCAATTTGGGTCGCCAGCACGAAATCGAGATGCCGTATCCACACTGAGCTGCGATGGCAAGGCAAGGTGAGTAAATACCGGTCAGGGGAGGGGACTTTTTTTCCCCGGCCGACTATGTGCTTTTACAAGCGATCCATTCATGTGCCCGCGACCACCACCACACGCACAATGCAGGCAGAGAGGCCGCATGCAGAACCACCTTGTGTTCGGATAAAGTATCCAAACAAAGGTTCAATGGAAACGCGAGAAGCAGGAACGTTTTCTGCAGGGTGGCGAGGCTGGAACGCATCTGTTACGGACGAAAGGCTGCGAGCTGTGGCAGCCAGACGCCACATCTCTGCTTTTACGAGACACGAGTACATACGGCTCGTTCATTTGCGTTGAAGACTCGTTGACGGCTCGTTCTCGGTCTCTCTTTCTCCCCATGGAGCCTGAAATTTCAAGTAGACGTTGGCGGCAGCTGTAGCCTCGTTTTCGAGAGTCCACTGTGACGCGGGTACTGCGATTATTAGGCCACATGTGCCGTGGTGGAGGGATCGGGCCAGACGCACGTGAGAGGAACGTGGTGTAAGTGGCTGGATGCTGGGCAAAGCACTACTATTGATAGCACTTTAATAATAACGGAGCTTGAATTATAGCAGAAAACATGTTGATTGACGAGTAATCGCTCCGAGTGGGTTTACGGGACTGAAGAGAACAAATTTCGAGAGAGGGTCAACGGTCAACGTGACCATGCTTTGGGGGCGGATGGCGGGTGCGAGGTGCGGACGGTGATTGGCTGGTACGGGAGTCGGTTGGGTAATGGGAAAGCCACAAGTTTTTTTTTCTGCTCCCTCGGGCACGAGCCAAGTGGAGGAGATGGGGCCTGCGTGCTGAGAAGAAGATCTGGACGCTGAGGCCAGTTAATATGAATACAACAGGATAAGGGGATGTTAGCCGACAGGGCAGCGAGGGCAGTGATCAAGCTCCTTGGGACGGAAAGAGGGGTTGCAAAGCACAATTGATCCATTCGCTGCATCTTGTGCATATCATCTCATGATGTAGATGTGTGAGGTGCCCAGGCTAATGTAGACGACTCTTATGTTGAGCGAGTATGGAAAAGTTTGGCTTTCAATGATGGCTGGAAGACCGGAGTAATGGCCATGACGAGGCGCGGAAGGCGCGGAGTAGCAGCAGCGGGAAGTAACAAACATTGGACAAACAGAGGACTGTCAGAACAAAAGTGCATTGGCTTGGCTTGCCAGCTGCGAGCCTCCTGCCAGGTGCCAGCTGCGAGCTTCGCATAGGAGGGCAGGGACGAGCAGGAACACCATAGCCAGCGATACTGTATGATGTGAGCGAAAGCGAGCGACGATTATTGCGAGCAGCGCCTGTTCATCAAGAGCCCTACGGGAATCAAGAGAAGAAAAGAAAAGAAAAGACACGGCAATGTCAATCAATCTAGGCAGAGGACACAAGGGTTGTCGTTGGCTGCATGAAGAAGATGTGGATGTGGCGAGCAGTAATGCATGGGCTGGGGTTCGCTGTACAAATAGACTCGAGAGAGGTTCCCCGCCGTGCTTAGCGTGGACCTTCCCAGACAGTGGTTCGCAGCGCAGTGGCGGCCAAAAATCAGCAGGAAAAAAAGGTTGGGGCAGGCCAGACTACCTAACATCGTGAAGCCCTCTAACTGCGTGCCTGCAAGCCTCCTACAGGCTACAGGTACCTGCCAACTGCCTAGACGCACACCCCCTTGCCGCGTACCGGTTTGGCCAATCGCTTATTACTTTCCCGCCCTCGTTCCGTTCTCTGGCCTACCCTTTCTAACTCCTTCACATCCTCAATTAGCATCATCAATACTGGCCTACCGTTGTGGCTTCAGTACTTAGAAGTTGCTCGTGGCAGCCAGCGCGGGGGCCGCCATCAATTTTCCCCGGAGGAGCCACACCCATCCGATCTGAACGTGCTCGAGGGACCATATAACTTTTACTGTTCCATACCCAAGCACCACAAGCCCTTTTTTTTTCTTATACCGAGACAAGGCGAACAAAAACCACTACACCCCGCCGCAACTCCGTCTCCCCAATCAACCTCTGTGAACGCTTCACCACGGCATACGCGCGCATGCTGGCGTTTTCTTTTCTGCAACTTTGTTCCTTCCGTTCCCGGCCGATTCGTCGCAGCTGATAAGTGCTAGCACTTATTTTCCCTTTTTTTTTTTGCTTCACCTCTTCCATTCCCCCGGGCCCGCCACCGCTGGCTGCGCAGGCAGGCTTACTCCGTTCTGCCCGCCTGCCCTCGGCTCAACACGTCGCCATGGCCCAATACACCAACAATGCCGCCGCCGCCAGTCCGGCCGTCAATTCGACCCCCGGCAACCAGTCCGGCCCGGATTCTCAAAAAGGCACGTCGTCGGCCGCCAACGACACGCCGCAGGACGACAACGCGGGCCAGGCCGGCGCCGCTGGTGCTAACGCGCAGCACAAGCGCGTCTATCAGGCCTGCATTCCCTGTCGTCGCCGTAAAGTAAGGTGCGATCTCGGGAGTGTCGACAATCCGCACGATCCTCCCTGCGTCCGCTGCCGTCGCGAGTCCAAAGAGTGCTTCTTCTCCGCCACTCGCCGCAAGCGCAAAACTGAGGATGACGGCAGCGATCTCGAAGACTACATAATCAGAAACGGTCGCCGCAAGCTTCAAGCGACCAGCACAAGCCCCGCACGCATTGAGCGCATAACCTATGCCGAGTCGCCTGCTGCTCAGAGCAGCGCCAACTGGCGAAGCCAGCCTCTGCGCCGCCCCGATGGCGGTCGCCGCGATAGGAGGACCGGCGACTACTCCGAGGATGAGGGCAATCAGACTCTCGAGAATCTCGAAGCCCAGTCCGTCATGCGCCAGACTGTGTACGGCCCCCACGATGCGCTCGACCTCCTCTACAAGGCTGCCACGGATGGGTCTGTAGCCTCTTCTCCTACACCTGCACTTCTTTGAGACAGCATCACTAACTCCATTACCTCTCAGTAGCCCGGCTTCCAATCACCAACGCGCTAGCAGCATCGTTTCTGCCTCTGCTGCTGCGGCGCCCACATCTGCCGCCTCTACATCCCATACGAATCCTCTTGGGCTTCATAACCGACGTCACTCTTCCATTCGCGAACTTCCTCGCCAACCCTCCGCCTCGGCCCGTCCTGCCCAAGTCGAGCACCACACCTCCGATCTAGCCTCTCACCCCGCATATGCTGATGCCATCAAGGCGTGGTCCAGATTCCGCTTTGTTCGCGCCGGCTGGTTCACTGCACAAGAAGCAATTGAATACATTGACTAGTACGCCTCATTCCTTTGCGACTGCATAATCCACATGCTAACTTGATCAGCTATTACAAATACCTTTCTCCTCTTACGCCCATCTCACCGCCCACGTTTAGCAACCCCGCCTCGCACTTTACCCTCCTTACGGAAGAGCCCATTCTTACCGTCACTCTTCTCACCATTGCCTCTAGATATCGCCAGATTCCCGGCACCGGCGGGCAATGTCGTTCACACGCCATCCCCGAGCAGCTCTGGACATATCTTCGCGGGATGATAGAACGCTGTCTGTGGGGTCAAGAGGCTTTTGGCGGTGGTTTTTGCGGCTCTGGTGGCTCTGCTACGACTGCCATGCTGAGTGAGGAGACTAGTAGCACCGCTCCCTGGCGAGGTCTGCGCAAAGGCAGCCTGCGGACTCTCGGCACCATCGAGTCGTTGCTCATCCTCACCGAGTGGCATCCCCGTGCGTTACACTTTCCTCCGCAAGAGGCCACAGACGAGCTCGTCATTCCCATGGCAGAGTCCTCGCCCCTCATGGCCACAGAAGACGAGATGGCTCGCCCGACTGGTGGTAACTTTGGTGGAAAGCGAATCGAGAGCTGGCTAGAACCAGCCTGGCGAAGTGATCGCATGTGCTGGATGCTGCTCAGCACAGCCATGGGTCTCGCTTATGAGCTCGGTGTCTTTGATGACATTGACGCTATGCTCAAGGACGACGCCATTACCCGCCCGGAATATCGTGACGAAGCCTATCGCATGCGTGCGAATCGCATCAAGCGTCTCCTCCTTATATACACCTCTCAGCTGGCGGGCCGGCTTGGCTGGACCAGCATGGCACCCGAGCATCTCCGTCGTTCTGACCCTGCTGTTGCTCGCAAGCGACCCATGACAACCGATGGCAATACCCCGTCCACCAGCTACTCACTCTCCAACACCTTCAACTACGTGCCCGACCTGGAGCTTGACGACCAAATCATACACTGCTGGGCCGGCATCAGCAACGCCATGTATATCGGCAATGAAAAGTTCTTCAAGTCTCGTCAGCACACCACCGACATTATCCAGAGTGGCAAGTATGTTCAGTTACTCGGGGAGTACGGCCCCATGCTCAAGGACTGGTATCGCGAATTTGAGCTTTTCCGCCTGCCTCAGTATATTCGTTACATCTTGACCATTGAGTACGAGTATGTGCGCATCTACGTCAACTCACTCTCTCTACAGGCTGTGGTGGAACGCTGTACCAACAATGCCACCCAGACGGTATCCAACAACTCCAACGGCCAAGGAGCTCAGCCAACACTGTCTCCTGCGACACTCATGACATACGGCAAGCTTCCGATTGGTCAACTAGGTGGTTTCACTGCCCAAGATCAAGAATACGTACGCGAGGTTGTCGATGGCTGCCGCAAGCTTCTGCATACCGTAGTCGACGGTCTGCTGCCCGGTGGTTACCTCAAGCACGCGCCCGTACGCACATATTTCCGCATCATTAGTGGAGCAATGTTCCTGCTGAAGACATTTGCTCTCGGTGCTCCGCGAGCCGATGTGCGTATGAGCATCGATCTCATGGATTCGACTGTAGAGGCACTCCGCAACTGCGTGGTCGATGACGTCCATCTTGGACTCCGATTCGCTGACCTGCTCGAGACGCTGACCAGCCGTCTCCGAAACCGATTCATTCAGGCGCCCACGGGTCCGCTGTCTGGTAGGGAGCAGAGCCCAGTGCCCGACTCAGGCGCCCACGGTGCGCAAGCCGAGAGCGGCTGGTCGGGACACGCTCAGAAGCTGCGCGACGGCCTTAACGGCCAGCGCCGCGCTCTATCCCCTACCATGGAAGGTAACATCTCTGCGACTCCGTTTGACCTCGGCAACGGCAGCTTCCACTACCACCCTCCCGTCTCCGCGGGCCCCGCTACGCCCGCGGCCCTGAATGATAGCGGCGGCACCGTCGGCGGCATGGACGTGACGCTGTTCGAGGAGTGGAACAACCCCGGCAATGAGATGTGGTATCTGCCCGCCGGCCCGGCCTTTTTCCAGAACATGGGCGACGGTGGCGTGTCCATGACGGCTGAGGGCGTGAACGTTGGCGGACTGGATTTGCTCGAGTATATGGCCATGGACCCTGTGCAATTTTCCTCTCTGGAACCCGGCGGCTCTGCGCCCAGCGGAGGTACACAACCCCTGTAGGATGACGGGTGGTTCGATCAGTCTGACTACCAGTGACGCTCCCACCGGGTCCGCGTTTATGCTTGCTTGTTTGCACTCTGTTTTCTTGTCGTGACAGGATGACATGGCAAGGATGGGGACTGGACGGTTCAGTTAGTCAAGCGATGGATTGAGTTGGATGTTCCTCTCTCAAAGTAGTGTTGGAAGATAAAGAACGCGAACGAAAGGAGTTTTTTCAGTGGCGGCGATTGTCTTTTTTTTTTTCGCTTTTCTATTTTTGAAAGCGCAAGGAGCATAAAAGAAAACTCTTGTCAGCATGAATCTTGCTTAACGAATCTAGCCAGCTGCCTAATAAAACCAGCTTCTCACATGTTCACTTTGTCTCAAACTATTATCACGCGTACATGGCCAGGATAACTGTCAATGTCTAGTGAAAAGAGGTAAAGTGTAATGTTTTGATTTCGCCTATTGTTTGTTCTGCGCAAGACGACGCCTCTAGCGAGTTCCAATTCACCATACAAGACAACGAGCATGTCCTTTCCGTGTGTACAGTCTAACCACGAAACAAATGCCAATATTAGAAGAGAAAATATTGGTAACACAGGAAACCCACAGAAAAGACTACAACAAAGAGGAATAGGGATGAGGCAGCGAGTGAGTGACGCTCTCCCAGCAGCAACAAGTGCCGTGAGGGTGACAAAAAAAGAAAGAAAAAGAAACGAGGAAGAAACTTCCCCTCATGATAGGCGTATAAAGATGTATAATGGCATGATGTATATGCATGTATATTATATCCAAAATCAGAAGAAGAAAATGCAAGTGCGCTAGCTATCGGTGCCCACGGCATGCAAATGGGAGGAAGAGAATAGAATAGGGAAGAAGAGGGTATATCGACAAATGGGAAATGAAAAGTAATAGAAGAAAGATGGTGAATGCGTATATGATCCCGGTATTGTACTCGCCAGTGGCTTTCCATGTCCACCTATTGTCCGAACTGCGCGGCATGCTTGGTGTGGGCATCGGACAGATCATTGAGGACGCTGACCTGACCGGCGCGGTCTTCACAGGCAAGCTGCAGGCTAGTGCCTTCAACAAAGTCGAGGACGACACTGTTGGGGAGCTCCTGGACCTCTACGTCCGGGCAGTACGGCGGGCGGAACTCGCTCAGGTGGTAGCGCTTGGTGCCTTGGGCGGCGCGGCTGCTAGGCGCGGGTAGAGCGCTAAGCACCAGGAAGCCCTGCGAGTCGATGCATATATTACGACGCTTCCACAGCAGATTGTCGGGAAATTGCACGTTCACATCTCCGAGATACGAGACGATCCAAGGCGAGGTGCCGGTCGTGGAAGGGCGGAACGCCTCGGTGCGCTGGTCCTCGTTGTGCGCAAGTGGCGACTTGAGGGTTGGAGTGAGGTTCGTCTTGCTGCGCGTGCCAGAGAGGTTGGAAAGACGACGCATGAAGCGGCTGGCGCGGGACAGTTTGTTGTCAGTGGATTTGTCTTCGCTAGCCGAATGGCTGTCGTTGTGGTCAGAAGATTGAGCTTCTTCACTTTCCTTGCCAGTTGATCGACGACTGCTAAACGACATGCGAGGTGAGAAAGATCCGTTGACAGGAGGCGGAGAGCGAGCAGAAACAGAGTCTGTCGAGGTCGTCTGCTTGTCCTTCATCAGACCGCGAACGATATTGACCGAAGCACGGCGTGCGTCATCCTTGAATGAATCAATCGATGTGTCAATACTAGCGGTGCTGATATCCTGTGTAGGCTTCTGGTGGCTAACAAATAGAGGTGATTGCTTAAGATCCAATGGGTTGAAGCCGGATGCGTCTCTGGAGGGTTCTTTCATGTATTGTTCGGGGTCGCGTACGATTTTGGCTGTTACCGAGATTGATTCTGGCGCGCCACGAGATGAGTCAGGCGAGGGCTGGAACATGGACAGCCTGTTGGAAATAGATCCAGAGCGCCCACGCTGTGTTCGGCCGGTCTCGGGCGAGGAATCGGAGCCGTCGCGGGAGGGAGGGGTCACCATTCGCAGAGAAGAAGCACGCTCAATCACCGACGGGGCACGCAGAGGCTCACTCTTCTTGACGGAAAAGAAGGTCGACTGGGGTCGCTCACGGCTGACGGGACGCGTCTCAGTACCACTGCTGGCGGAAAGCATCTCGAGAGCTTTGATACGCTGCGAGATGCTGGAACCAACGTTGGATTTGGACGCGAGGTTTGTGTTGGTCTGCTGCTGCTGGGTGATTTTATGTAGATAGGCGGCTCCAGAGCTCATAGAGCGAGCTGAAGACTGGCTAGCATCGGGGGGCGGCATCAAACTACTACGGACAGGGTTGGAGACGGTTCTGACAGCAAACGGCTGCGGCGTCGTTTTGGTGGAGAGAGGCAGTGCCGCGAGGCCACCTTCGGGCGTGATAGGGGTGACTGGCGTTGCGATCATGGTTGACTTGGCGTCAGCCACCTCAAGCACGGCAGTGGCAGTAGACGTTCGGTTTTGGTTGACCTGCTTGTCGATTCCAGTTGTCTGAATGGGTTCGATGAGTCCCTTGCGCTTCTCCTTTTCAGGCTCGGCGGTCTCCTTCTTGGGCTCGGCGGTCTCCTTCTTGGGCTCGGCGGTCTCCTTCTTGGGCTCGGCGATCTCCTTCTTCGACTCGGCGGTCTTCTCCTCGGGCGCAGCGGCCTCCTTCTTGGACAGAGCGATGCTGCTTTCCTGCTCCTTCGCCTCCGTGGTAGTTTCCTTAATCTCGGATTTGGCATCAAGCGATACAGTCTTGCCAAGTGTGGCGAGCGCGTGGGTAGAGAGAGGGCTCTGAATGGGCTCTGCAGCAGAAGTCTCGATACATGGCTCCGCAGCTGCACGAGTGGCGGCGAGAAGATCCTGAGCAGACACTTGAGGGGGGTCAGCCTGGCCTGCGGGCTCACCGGCGTGCTGCTCTCTTTCCTTAACCTCCTCCTGATCATCGTCAGTGGATGGCTTCGCAGGCTCTTCGATTGGTAAGGAACCAGAATTATTGGTCGAAAATCTGGAGATTGGAATAGCGACTGGTTCCTCGGTAGCGTCAGCATCTAGATTCGAAGGGCCGAAGAGGGCGACCTCAGTAGCCTTGATGTGATCTTGCGTCGTCATATGCGTCAGGTCCTTTTCAGGTAGAGCAGCAACCTCGGCAAGTGCGTCAGCTTCTTTCTGCTGTGGGGTCGTTTCACCAGCTTCCTCTTTTTCCTGAACCGTCTCTTCGGTGTTTTCGGAAATGGATGAAGCTCTTGTTGAGTGGGCCGTCTCCGAGTCGCCCAAGGCCGGGCTTGGTGGATGGGAGTCTGTGGCAGTAGCCTCGGAGGCTTGGTCGGCGAGAGAGGTGTTAGAGTGGGCATCGACAAAGACATCGGTGGTTTCGCTGGCGGGAATTTCGACGGGTTTATGGCTATGATCGGCCGCAGATTTAATTGATTCGGCATTATTAACGTGGACATCTTCAGCAGGTTCCGCTTCAGCTTCAACGACGTCGGGGGCGACATTGTCGCCTTGTTCCTGCGCAGCCTTTTCAGCAGCCAATCGCTTCTTCTCGCGCAGCTGCATCGCCTTTTTGAGTCGTGCCTTTTCGGGGGAAATCTTCTTTGAGGGCTTGAGGGCGGTCTCGGAAGAGGTCAAGGCAGGATCGGTGTTTTCCTTGGATGCATCGTCACCCTCGGCAACACCGAAATCCATACTAGCGACTTCTTCTTGTGGAGAGACGAGATTGTTGCTCTCGCGGCTTTTCGTTCTCTTGCCACCCTTGCCGAAAAGCTTATACCCTGCAGGAATAGCGGAGACGGGTCTAAAGTTGCCAGCAGTTTGAGGACGGACGTTAACGTCGAGAGAGGGTCGGGGGCCAAGTTTGACCTTGGGTTTGCCATAGGGATATGATGACGAGCTAGATAGGCTGCGGTCGTGAGAATTCGAGGTGGAGGGACGCTCATCGACACCGACAAAAGTAGGAGGCTCGGTGGTATCTCGGGCGGAGAATTTGCTTTGCTCGGGTGAGGAAGCCAGGTCGGCGTTGAGGGTGACGGGGTCCAGGTTCCAGCTTGGTTCGACAGGCGTCTTGGGCGGGAGGGCATCGGCGGTGACAGACTTGCGCTTGGAAGCAGGTTGGTCGTCTTCATCCTCCTCGGCAATTTCGACTAGACGCTTCTTACGGGAGCTAGTGGAGGAGGCAGTCGAGCCCGAGGCGGTATGTAGAGAACAAGCGGCGGAGAGCTTAGTATCAGTGAGGGCGGTGGCAGAGTCAAATTCGAAAATGGTATGGTATGGTGAGAATCGCTCGCAGACAAAGTTGAAGTGCACGGCCACGCGAGCTGGGGTGTGTTAGTTGCACAAATCAGGTAGAGGCAGTTATGAGCGAATGCATCTAGTACGAACCTTGAATTAAGCGAGAAGAATCTTCAGGGAGGTATTTGAGGACGACATTGCGACGGCGATATTTGATGTATCCGTACAATGGGCTCTCGTCGTCATATTCCTCGATGCTAGTACGGAGCTCAACAATGCCACCTACACCAGTGCTGAGGAGTTCAACTTGGTCACGGCTAGTGTATTTGAGCAGGAACCTGAGTGATTGCTCTGGTTAGCTGAGGCAGTTGTTGAATTGGGGAAAGACGGGCATGGGGAGACGCACCAGCCTCCAGGTTCGGCGCCGGCAGCCTGAAATGCGTCCAAGACCTCGGAATTGTCTAGGCCGTTGAGCGACATGTCTGTGAGATTTGCAGACGGGTGTCGCGTCTCACAAAACCGTCTATATGGATGAGGCTGACCTATGCGGTCGTGAATCGAGGGTCGGGAGCACCCGAATGGCGTAGCGGTTGGGTCGGCCGGTCAGGTATCGAGAGGGTCGGCCGTCCAGACGAGAGACGGGAATCGGAGAATCGAGTGACTGGGCCGGGAGGAAGCAGCGAGAGGCAGTCATGAAAGCAGGGAGCAGAGAAGAATGCCCAAGAACCAGCTGCGAGCAGATAATGAAACAGATTGGCGTGCGAGAAGGAGGAAAAAGAAGGGGCTCGTGGAGGGGTCGTCGGGTGTGGTGTATGAGGGTGGTGTATGAGGGTGGTGATTGGGGTGAGGATAGCGCCTGGGTCGAGACGAGATAGAGAGAGACGAGAGAGACGACGACGTAAGATAGAGCCCCAAGGTTTAGCTCGAATGGCAAGAGAGGTAGAGGTCAACGGCAAAGGCACAAGAAAAAGGTCAAAGAGGCAGTGCGTGCGTTTCGGTAGCGCGAGGTGGCCTGGTGGAGATGTTCGAAGAGGCGGCTGGCGGCGCAGAGCTGCAAATAAAATGGTGGACGTGGCTAGTCTAAGCAGGCCTGAGAAGAAGGGGAAGAAAAAAAAGAAAGAGTGTGGTAAGGAAGTGGTGGAGGGGTGAAACAAGAGAAGAAGCTCGTAAGGAATTGGTGACTTTGTGAGGGTGAAAAAAAGAAAGGACGAAGAGAGAAGGTAATTAGCCAAGAGCCGGGGTTAGACAAAGAGAGGACGAGAGGATGGTTGTTTCGGCCAACGCACAAGAGCAGAAGAAAAGGAAGAAGAGAGAAAAATAAACTCAAACCACCTTTGTTCTACATTCCTTGTACACGTGTACCTTGCCAATGGAACGCGATTAAGACGACCCGAGGCGGTTGGCTTTTGAGATTCAGGGGCAAGACAAGACGGGAGACGAGAAAGTTGGTGAATCCACTTTTGCTATAGCCTGTAATAGAGGCCATGACTATCCAGCATCAACGGCGGCCCAGTCCCGAACAGGCGTTGGCAGTTGGAGATCATGTATTTGGAGCTTGCTGCCGCATTCCAGACGATAAAAAAATAGACAGGATGGACGAAGAGTATTTCAAATACCGAGGCAGGGTAAATTGTCGTAGTGTTTGAAAGTTCGGGAACGATTCCCCAGATTAATGGGTACCTGGTACCTAGGTCTCGACTTGAAGCTTCGATGGCCAGGAGTTTGTCGAATGCTGAAACACGTTCGCAAGGCAAAAGCCTTTTCCCGAACTGATTACAAGCTGTAGGCTTAGGCATTGCCTACAATCTAGACTTCAGGTTCAATCAGGCACAAAGAAACGAACAAGATAGAGGCAGACTATGACGTTGCATCACCAATTTCAGCTGTCGCGCTTCAACTTAATAAATAGAGTTTCTGAAAAATATGGCTGGCCGCCTCGCTTATTGGTAGACTTGGCTCTCTCTCACTCTTTCCAACCCGCAGAAAATCCATCTGTTCGTTATTATCCCATCATCTGCCTCCACTTGACAGCCCAGCCAGCATTATGTCATTTCAAGGGGACGTGCCCTGGGCCTGAGCACTCGGCTGGCGTTCAAGGCGCCTTTTCTAGCGGCTTTCCAGCGCTCTCCAGTGAGTTCAGTCTCTTAAATTCCCCGGCCCGTGCCAGTGGAGAGCCCCTCTTTTACTCCCTCGTACCTCTAGGTATCCACTTTGTCGAATCGAGTCTCGCAAACAGCTGCCAACTTTGTAACTTGTCCATCATCACCATAATGGCCATCACCAATAGATAATTACCATCACCATCACCAGCGCCATCACCGTTACCATCCTCAAGTTTCAAATTGTACCATTGCCATCACCCAATTTCAACTGCTCACATTATGACATTCTCCCTGCATCCACTACTCCTTACACATGTCAGACATCTACCCGCTCCCTTCTTTACGACTTGATTCACGTACCCGGCCATGTTCAATATAACTCCACCATGCCTTGTCACAGCTTCAGCAATACATCCAAAGCAATTTCGTGTCCTCTGTTATGTATCACGACTTAGCAAATCAAATCCGACGACTACTTTGTTAGCCTGCAACGCAACCTGCTCTGCCAACCGAAACCAGTGACCAGCCTGTGAACGCCAATACCTGCTTTTCCAGACGCTTCTTCCGTCCCAAGGCCCGCAGAGCTGGGGCAAGCCCCTGCCATTTTACAGGGCCCACGGTGATCTATGTACAAAACTGAATTCTAATTTTTCGAAATATCATGGACCTCAACGCGTCCCCTTTTGCTAGCTACCATGGCGTCGACTTCGTCAATCCCTCCAAATGCGGAGTTGACTCGTATACAGCGCAGACTCAACAAGCCTTCCTCGTAAACGGCGACACGATGTCCTTGGAGACACCTCCACCACCTCGCTGCTGCTGGTTTCCAGGTCATGTGTTTTCTTCGCATTTGTCTGGTCAAATGGCCTGCCCCTCGGGTAATGGAGTGCAAAGTGATTTCAAGGCCGTTGCTACATAAAATTGGACTGTCTACAAGACCCAAGTAATCACTAGCCTAAGTATGTAAAAGAATCCCTTTCAGATGTTTCAACATGATTCAAACGTGTTCCGCCTTTTGATTCTTTGATAACTCAATATAAAAATCACCTTGGCCGTCAACTTCATTCGTTACCGACTTCCGGTGGGAGCCGGCATCCACCCACGCGGACGTGCCCCGGCCGGCACCTTGATGGCACCCGTTACCCTAGGGCCTTGTCCACGGGTACGCCCGCGTGTGCCGTGGATCCCGGGCGAGCCGCCTCCCAAATTTCTCCGATGTGCTCCTTCTGACACAACCCGTTCCCTGCGACGGCAGGCGGCATTAGGACAGTGCATCTTGCTCCGATCATTGTTGGGTTTGATGGCGGGAGAGTGGAGCCGTTGCGCAGCATGAAAAGTGCACTAACGCGGCTGCGAAGGGTGGTGAGGTATACATGAAGCCTTGATCATCTAGCTTACCAAATGTCAGTCTAGATGTATGATTCTGAAAGACTCAAGCCGAAAAGAAAGAATTGTAAATCATGAAAAGGGAAAACCAGATCAGCTAGACTGACCCATCTATGCTTTACAATCAAGAGTCAAATATATTTCAAACTCCAAGAAGCGAACCTTCCCAGCCATTTGAAAGAAACAAATGCATGCAAAGAACCACGGGTTGTGAAGCAATGCATTGTCCTGTCTCGCACTCTAATCTTGAAGCTGCATGTTCGAATATCTATCCTTGAGCGCAGAGCGATTTCTACACGGCAAGCAGAAACACGGCGTTGAATACTCAAAAAAAATGCAAAGAGAAATGGTTTCTGCCGTAGCCAAACCGTACATGGTTACCCAACAGGGCAGATTGGACAAGCCGCAGATGGGTAATATTCGAGTTAACTCGTCGAGACCTAGGTGATGGACCCGGCGCGTGCCGTAGAGCCATAAATAGGTCGTCACAGGAGTATGCATCGTGAGTGTACGTGTACACAAGAGGGCTAGAATGGAGGAAACAAAATATGAAACCAGAGATAAACTAAATATTCCGAGACCCATGACAGGTTTATGCCATTCTAAGACGCATATTGTGCCCGACAGAAGAGCCACCGCATTACAGCTGCTGACCTTGTAAACAATCGTAACGGTTGCCATATAACTCGCCAAAATTTAAAGAATGGCCATGGAAACGAGCGAGTTGGACAATACAGGCATGGTGGCTATTGATCTGAATGCTAGAGTACAGTGCCGCCCTTTGCGGGCTTTTCTTGCACAGGCGTATCCTCCCCGGCGCGCGTTACCTCGGCGTCCTCTTCATCAATAACAGCTACTTCCTCTTCAACGACCGGCTCATGCAGGTTCGTGGGCTTAAACTCGTCATCAGGCCCACTGGTGGCGTCGTAACCACGTCCGCTATTGGTGGCCGAGACGCCAATGGGGGCCGTTGAGCCGTCGGCAATCTTTTGCTTCGTTTCGGCCACAATCTTGTCGGCCTCGTTGGTCTTATTGTTAATCATTTCGGTACCGGTCTCGCCCTTGCTGGCATGCTGCATGGCATCCTTATCAAGGCGGACGACCATGCAAGAGAGGTTGTCGGTACTGAGACGACTTAGGGCGTGCTCAACGAGGAGCTTCGATGCAGCGGTGGGGTCCTGCAAGTTGCGGACGAGGTCGACGGCCTCTTGATCGCCGCAGACATCCCAGAGCTGATACTGTTAGTGACTTATTGGTCAGGTGATAAGGATGGACTTACTCCGTCGCAAGCAATGATGATGAATTCGTCGAGCTCAGGTTGGATGACCGTCTCAGTGGTATAAGGGTGGCCTGTGACGAGGTCCTTCATGTAGGCATCGCCAAGGGCACGAGTGACGGCCAAGACTCCATTGACTCGATTGTTCAAGATCAAACCACCTGCATTGGCGATGCGCTTCCCTTCATTCTCGTCGCTGCCCTTGTGGTCGTATGACAAACGGAGCGCCTTGCCGTTACGACATAGAATAATGCGGGCATCGCCGACGTTGGCAGTATACAAAACCCGCTGTTTGTTCGGTTGCGGTTTTGACGGCGCTGACGTGGGTCCTTCTTTTTCGGCCGAGTTGGTCTTGTCCAAATCGCAGTTGGCTTCGGACAGCTTGCCATTCTTGGCGGCGGGCATGGCAATGGTGGGAACGGCAACATTATAGCGGTCACTGGCAGAGCGCTTCTCCCAGCGCAATACGGCAATAGCAGCAGTACACCCGCTGTTTTTAAGTGGAAGCTTTTCTAGCTGGGCGTCGCAACTTGTAAAGGTCTGATCGAGGAGCTCTGGCAGAGGCGTATTGGGATTCTTCTTGACAATGTCTTGGAGAACAATGTGAAGTTTCTTGCCGCACCAGTCGGCGGCAAAGGTGCCGGCGTGGCCGTCAAAGATGGCAAAGTACCCATTGTCGGATTCTGCGACTTCTGTACTAGACGAGTCGGTGGAGGACTTGTCAGACTTGGAACTGATACTGCCGTCAACAGCATGGGAGTCGAGAAAGTTGTAGAGAAAAGCGTGAGTATCCTCCATGGTACGGCGACATTTTCTATTACGGTCTTCCCAGACACCGACGCGAAAGGTCGACTTGGGACCGGGCACAGAATCGCCGGCCGAGTTATTCTGGTGGCCCTGGGGGACAGCGAGGGCCGGGTCCTGCTTGCCAAGTTTCTGAATGGGAGAGGCCATGTCGGGGCTGTGGCGTGAGCTGGGAGAGAAGCCAAAGGAGCTCCTGGCAGAAGCAAGGAGACTGCTGGCCTTGCTGCTTACGCTGCTGCTTCGGCGTTTCTTGTCTGTGGAACCGCCGTTATCCTGCCTGGTGGGCGGGCTCCCATTGGTGTGGCGCTTCTCACCACTGGCTGCCTGATCAGTAGTCTTGATGGCAGCTACGGCAATGGGCTGGGGGGTGGCGGCTTCCGGAGAAGGAGGCTTGCGGTCAGAGGCGGTGTCGGGATCGATGCTGGAATTTAGCGAATTGGAGTTGGAGCCTCCAAACATTCTATTGAGCAGGCTTCCTCCATGCGAGGAGAAGCTGCGACGCTTAGAGCCTGCCAGTTTTGTGGAAAGCTCGTAGGATGGGAGACGGTTGATTCGGGTTCGTTCGGTCTCGTTGCAGAGGATCCGATCGATGGAGTCGTTGGGCTTCGGATGTCAACCGGAAAGCGAGACGGTAGCGGCGCAATCCGGAAATGAGGATAGATGGGGTGGCGGCGAAGAGATCCAGATGGAGGTAGAAATGCTCGAGTTGGATGCGAGTAAATCGCAGGTATTGTGTGGTGACGAGGTACTGGCAATGAATGGTAAGCGGGCTGTTCTGTTGAGGCGAAAGTTGGGAGCGCTGGGGGGTGGAGAGATGCGGCCGGGCTTGGTGGGGTTGTTTGGGCAATGATGCCCGGGGTGAGATGTCGCGGAGTTGGATTAGACGTTGCGCGAGGGATAGGCAACAGCGCAATGATGGAAAACAATGGTGACTGATGGCAAGAAAGGGAAGAGAAAGAAACCAAAGTCATGGACCGGCGAGTCGCTATGCTCGGATGGCACGGGTATGAGGAGCTGGCAAGGGACCTGGAACAGACTGCGTGGGTGTGACCGCGTGAGGCGGGCGGGCGCGCACGTACCTTGTACTAGCAATGGTGATGTTTCAACAAAAGGTCAGAACAGGTTGTTTGGAAAGCAGGCCTCCTTTCCAAGGTAAGAATGATGGGCCAAAGGGGAAGCACAGAGGGCTTGTAGATGTAAAAAGAGGCAATGCAGGGAGCATTTGTCGTGACGCCTTTACTGTCAGCAGCGGCAAGAGTACCTAGGCGGGCAGGCGGGCAGGCGGGCAGGCACCTAAGGTACCTGCTTAGGACTTTGCGGGACACGGCTCAAGGTGACGACTTGGCGCAGAGCCTCGAGCCTTGTCTTGTGGCGGGGAAGCCCTTTTTTTAGTGCAGACGGCGAGGGGAGGGTGCTGTGGCTTGTATGTGGCTTGGCACACAGCCAATGCTGAGAATCATATAGAATCAAAAGCCATGAGTTGACGATGTATACATCGATAGCAAAAATATGTAATGATTGCGCAGTGTCCATAGGTGTTTTTAGGCAACAATGCATTGGGAACGGGATGATGGCTTCAAGCATCCAAGGCAGATGTACCTAGCATCTATGCCTAATACAGTGCGCGCGGAGCTATAATTAGCTTTCTAAGGAGCCATGTTGCAGCGCTCACCCACCCTGGTAAATTAGCACCTTGGGGACATGTTTATTTATTCCCGGCACTTGCTCATCAGCTCCCTTTGTCTAGCCATGCTATATATGCTTTTTCTTCTTCTTTGAATCGGTTATCCCCGGCTTGCTTGTGCCAGCCTGCGAGCACGCATCCTTTGCCTCGTCGTCGCGCCCCGCCCGTGCGACAACTGGAGCGTCCCCACGCCAGCAACCAATTAGCCCCCGGCTACAGATTAGCTATGCTCTCGTTGATAAATACACCACCACCACAATCCCGAGATACGTCTCGGTGGCCTTTTACTTCCATCAGCTACCCAACGCTGCCCCACGTATGCGACTAACTATATTCGGCGGGTACTGTGTCGGCCAGAGCAAACCAAGCTTGTGCACCGCCGCGCGTTGGCTTCTGTCCATCTGGACTCTGCCTACCCCAGAGTGGCCTCCACTGAGCCATGGCCGATCCCGTAGCCGAAGCCGTCCGCATTATCCATGACGCCGATTTCACCCCCTTGGAGCATGAGATTCTCGCCGACGACTTTGTCCAGGGCGCGTTTGACCCAACACTTGCCGCTGCCGAGGTCCTGCGGGCTGTCAAGGGACGCGACCACGACGTGTCCGTGGATGAAGCCCTCCTGACCCTGAAGCGCGACTGGCACCAGTTACTTCACTAGGTACGGGACAAAATCAAGAAGAGGGGAAGGAAGACAACCTGCCGGAATTAACGACACTGAATTTCAAGCACTAATAGAATTGTCTATAGTTGCTCAGCCTGCACCAGTCACAGACTCGGTTAGGCAACTCCTCAACTTACGCGACAACGGACGCTGCTGCGTGACGCCTGCAGACTACAAACACATTCATGTAGAACCTAGTCATGTCATTTCACCAGCGCTCAAGGCTCTCTGGGAGAACAATGAAAACCCGAGGCTCTTTGCTATACTCACCGCCTACCTAACCCCAGCAAAGGTGCAGACCCTTATGAAATCGCTCTCACCTGCCTCAGATAGTATGGCCCTGTACAACGTTCTGCTCATCTCGCCTAGTTTGGGCTATTCGATGCGAAACGGGCATGTTCAAATCATGCCGCTCAAGATGTACTGGACTCAAGACAATAAACCGACAGTATCTAGCACCGAATCCTCCGTAAAGGTGAGTACTTGTCAAGACTCAGTTGAGCAGATGACTGACTGTGCCAAGTATCTCATTTTAGAGCCGTCACAGGAATATTACGGCGACACATTTCTCGCAAATGGCCAGTCGCTTCGCAACGAGCGGAAGAGAAGCAGTCTTCACTTGAAGACGCACAGCCCTGAGACTCTACCACTACCACACCCTGAGCTGCTTGAAATACAGTCGAAGCTCGGCCAGGCCTTGCTCGGCTTTTTTACCGAGCAGTTTGTAAAGACCAATGATGCGGTTTTATCTGAGTCAGACCCATTGAGTAAGTGTTTTCCGCGTACGACAAACTTACCCAATCTAACACGCATTGGCCAGACTCCTGGAGTAGACCATTTCAACTGCTCTTTCGCAGACTGTGGCACCTTATCCCATTCTTCATCCGTGCAAAAGGCTACCAATATTTGTTTCGGTCTGCTGCCATGTATGGGTCCACGAGTGTCTACAGGCTTCCGCTGGGCCTTTTCGCGAAGCGGTGCGATCGAAGCGACGATAATGAGCCTGCTGCGCTTGCTCTATTGGAAAAATACGCCCCGCATGTTCCCGCTCCTTTGCTTATTGACAAGTTCCAAGATCTTGACGATGTTAAATGGATGATTTCGACAAAACTTCCTGGTACAGTCACAATGGCAACCATCTTTCGCATGTCGTATCCCCAGCGTCGCGAGTTTGTCAGAGATTTGGCGGCGGTAATAAAACACATTAACGATATACCGAACAACACCGGCCGGCTCATGCGGTGCTGGGGGCGGGCGCATTTACGACTGGCGCTGTGCCATGGCGAATGGATGCGGCCCGTCCGATACCGAGGAAGCTTTCTCCAGGCACCTCAGCCGAGACTCGTACGTGGAGGACGCCATTCCTTCTGCATTAGACACGAAGCACAGGTTGGCATTCACGCATTCGGACCTTCATACATGCAATATATTAGTGCATAACGGTCGTTTGACGGGGATAGTGGATTGGGAAAGCTCCGGGTTCATGCCCAAGTATTAGGACTTTACCAAAGCCATGCGGACCACGAAGAACAAAGACGAAATAGACATGTACCGCAAAATTTGGGGCAACAAATATGATCATGAACTGGATGTGGAGAAGTACCTTTGGCAAGGAACCCCCCTTGGAGGGCCGGACGAGCTCGAACATGAGCGGGTGGCGCTTCCGCCCACAAATTGGCCACTCGCTAGATTTCATGCTTTGGCGGAACCTTAGCGATACGCAAGACCTGTTTCTTTCAATAACGTGTACATGTATGGTAACGCGTCCACACGACTGGCCATGGCAGCAACAGCAGCCAGACGGTAACTACAGCCATAAGAGTTCGCACAGCGGCAGTAGCACCACTACGCCACAGCATACACTGCGGTAGACCTCGTACTTTACACTCAGCCCTCTCCAGTGGACGAGGAAGGATGCACCACCCCAGAAAGGGCTCCGTCGCGCCTTGATATACATGTTGATCGGGCTCCAGTCGCGGTCAAGGCCAACAAGTAACAGTCATACAGAAATGGTGAAAGGGTGATGAATTGGAGACGTTTCAAGCCGATGTCCAATGGACGAACGCCTCGCCAACCATACCGTAGCGCCCGTTGGCGCCCCTGCTCACGAAAGGCAAGTACATTGACGATGTAATTCGTCGTGAGCGGCCACATATTTAGCGCACTGGATGTTCGTGACTTCTGTTTGGAACGTTGTAATGATGCTGCTGTACTCATTGATACTTGGCACGATATTGCTGTTCACGCTTTAGTAACTCGAAGCCATTGTCGATAGCTGTTCTGCCCGAGGCCGCTCTACAAGCTACGACACGCTGCCAGTAATTTTTTTACCTTGTTGAGCTTCTCGTGTATTGTTGGCGCGTCGACTTCACGAAGCTCAAAGCCGTCAAGCCTGGCCATGTTGCAGTAGGAGCTACGCAGGGCCACACCGTGGGCGACTCGAGCTGGCACAAAGTGAACAGGCGGCAGCTGAAAAAAGCTGTATATATTAAGTGGCTCGCCATAAATCAATGTAAGCAGATGAAAAGTGTCAAATAAGTAGCTGTGCATTCCGAGGAGGCACCGGATATCTCGTCGTGGCCTCGATTTCATTCGTTCACGATCCAACATTACTTTCGCAGATTGTCCAGTCTTGCTTCCAAGTCGTTGTCAACAGGATCACTGTCGCCTCCTCCGCCACCGACTGCCTGGGCAATCTTACCCTCGGGCTGGGCAGGGTTTCCAATAGTCGTGGGTGTCTCTCCGAGCTGTGTCGAGGGTTAGTATCCAGTCTGTATATGGGCCGGTGGCACATACTGCTTGATTAAACTCAATTCCAATGTCCTCCAGTACTTGCTCGACAACTTCGTCGCCTTCCTCTTCCACGCCAGCGTCCATGGCGTCGTCGACGGCGTCGTCCATCATTTCTTGTCTCTGTTCCATTATGTCGTTTTCTCGTTCGAATTCCATGGCGATGCGTTGCAGCTGTGGCAGGTTCATGGACTTGTTCATGCTTCCGAGCGCCATTGTAGCGCCCTTCATGGCTTGCATCATTTGTTCGTTGGTTCGGTACGTCTGGGGTAGGGGTTAGCAGGCAGACTTGGCCGGGCGCGGGGGAGGGAGGCGGGTTGACGTTGGCGTACCTGGAGACGCAACGAAATCTGTTGCAGCTGGCTGCGCATGCCGTAGAACTTTTCAATGTACCTCCTCGTGCGAACCAGGTCCTTGGCCTGGATCTTGCAGGCGCCCATCTGGCCGTTTTTGGCGCTCGTCTTGATCTGCTGGATGAGCGTCTTTTCTTGCTTCTCCAGCTTGACGCGGGTCTGGTCGAGCTCGCGGATGGCCTTGTCAAGCATGCGCTGGTTCTTGCGCAGGCGCTCGGCTGGCGTCATGCGCTTGCCAAACACCCACTCGAGCATCTTTTGACGGTTAGCAGCCAGTTACTTGCGCGGCGAGGTGTATCGGCGCTCACATTCATCTCGTGGGCTGCTCAGAAGCTCCGTCGTGTGTGAGATATGCAACGTGTAGTCCTCGATCTGGCGAAAATTCGCGGGCCGGAGCTTCAATGTCGAGGCGGGATAGCTGGATGTGGGTGATGCTGAGCAGGATGGATGGCGGGATACAACTTGTCTGCCTGCGCAACTACGTAACCACATGCTCGGCCAGCGGCGTCGACAGTTGCTTTGGTGGCGCCCTATGGCTGGTTCCACATGTACCCGCGCCACGGTTCTGGCAGAACCAGTACTTGCAACTGCAAATCACAAATTTTCGCCTTAAGCCAGTAACGAATTACATATAGAAGCTGAAATGATGACCAGCAATTTCTCTGTGCCCTTTTTTCTTTTGCTACAGCTGTTAAGCTGGTGGCTCGTGTGCGGCTATAACTCGTCTGATCCGGCGCTACTTATTGGTTGATACCCACCATTTTGCTACTCACGCACGCGCCAAGTGGTGGGCGATATCCTCGAGCGTATTTCTTCTAAAGGAGGTGCAGACCGTCACTTCTATGATACCTTTTTATAACACCAAAACAACTATTCAAGAGCCATAAAAGCAGTTCAGTCTTATGATAAAGCTACGACACTACTCTAGTACGTGTCTAGGTACTGAAGACTGGGAGTGACAGCTTCTGGTGGAGCCCAAGCATCCACCCCAGCGGCAGCCAATCACCGGCTCACTCGTCGGGGGCAGTTCGCCTCCCAAATTTCGTCACGCCACCGCCGGGGGCAATCGGCTTGACTCTCACATTACAACGTCACGACTTCCAACACCCTTTGCTTGAAATTCTTTATCGAAATGGTACCAACCAAGCTCGAATCGCTATGAGCCAGGAGTACGCCAACGGTAAGGGCAAAGCCCATGCCTCCCAGGACGCTCAGCCCGACGCCAACAACACCGCTCGTCATCCAAACGAGACAAAGTTCATGACGGTCGGCAACGGCGCCGCTTCGGAACACGCGGCGCGCCTGCAGCATCTGATAGACGTCGACTCTGGATATGGTGGAAGCATTGCCGGAGATGAGCAGGCCGCCATGGCCGGCGCAAACTGGGATGCGCCAATGCAGCACGAGCGGCAGTCCGGAGTCGTCCATCAGATCTGGTACAACCGCCAGCGCACTGCCCTCGGCCGCTCCATAAACAAGGTGCTAGAGCTATTGAATAGCCTGCAAGACATCAACACTTCATGGCCTGCCCACTACCCCTCCGTCCAACGTTCCGACCTCGAAGCCAATGCCACTCGACCAGGCCTGCAGCGCATCAGCACCATGGCCCCCGATGCCGCCAGCTCAGCTTCTTCCATGCAAGCCCAGCCACCAATGCTCAGACGTGCCATGACGTCTCTGCAAGACAACATCGCCGAGTCTAGCAACGTTGCCGAGCGAAGAGCAGTCCCCGAACCCCGACTTGTGTCGCCACAAATTGCACAAGAATTCTCCATCCTCAAACTCGATCTAAAACTCGGGTCGCTGAACCACACCGAGTTAGTCCACTCGCTGGAGAAGCATTCGATTGCTGCTCTGCTCGATGGCAAGATAAGCTCCAGCATCAGACATTTGATATCTCTCCGAGAACGCATCGAAGATACAACAAGCAAAGTGCTCATCACCGGAGACTTGAACGCAGGCAAATCAACTTTCTGCAACGCCCTTCTTCGTCGAAAGCTGTTACCAGAAGACCAGCAGCCGTGCACCGCAATTTTTTGCGAAGTACTCGATGCAAGGGAAAATGCTGGCCTGGAGGAAGTCCATGCCGTTCACAAGAACGCCACCTACAACCGAAACGACGAGAGCACCTATGACGTATTCACCCTGATGGACCTCGAAAAGATTGTCGTCGATAACGAGACATATACACAATGCAAGATCTTTGTCAAGGACAGCAGAACGATTGATGAATCCTTGCTCAACAATGGTGTCGTCGATATCGCTTTGATCGACGCGCCAGGTCTCAACTCAGACAACACAAAGACCACTGCCATCTTCAGCAGACAAGAAGAAATTGACGTGGTAGTCTTCGTTGTTTCGGCCGCCAACCACTTCACACAGTCTGCGGTAGACTTCATTACAACAGCTGCCGCTGAAAAGGCCTATATCTTCATGGTCGTCAACGGCTTCGACAACATACGAGACAAGGAGCGCTGTCAAAAAATGATTTTGGATGGAGTTGGCAAGCTGAGCCCGCGCACGAGAAAGGAGTCTGATGAGCTAGTCCACTTTGTGTCCAGCAATGCCATCCCGGTTGGCCCGTCGCCTCCTGGAGGCCCAGGCGGCAGCGGAAGCTCCAGCGGTGGCGGCGGCGGTGATGACCCAGACGACGGCGGCAAGGGTAAAGGCAAGGACATGGACAAAATTCGGGACTTTGAGGCTCTGGAGCAGTCTCTCCGCAGATTTGTCCTAGAGAAGCGGGCGAGGTCCAAGCTTGCTCCTGCCAAGACATATCTTGTCAACATTCTCAACGACGTCAATACTCTTGCCAGTGTTAACCGAGATGTCGCCCAGTCCGAGATTGACCGTGTTACTCGTGAACTTAGAGAACTGGAACCCCAGCTTGAATCGAGCAAAAAAGCAAGAACTGAGGTTGACGACCAGGTCAACGCCAGTATTGAAATCACATGCAAGGAAGTCTACGATGATACACGCTCTCAACTCACCACGGCCATTACAGAGTCTGGCAATGCCAATTACGACATTGCATATCCAGGCCTGTTTGGTGCCTTTTCCTACGCCGACGACCTAAAGGAGGCCATGCTGTCGCAAATCTCGGAAGCTGTCCACATTTGCGAGGACCGCGCCAGACAGAGGACAATGCGTGGTGTCAACACCATCAAGCAACTGGGCTTACTGCACATTGGGGATGAATTTCAAAATTTGCACTTCAAGCCTGACGTCATGTTCCGTCGCAAGCGTGACGCTCTTGCGCGCAACGTTCACATTTCTACCGAGGTTTGGGACTTTTTCGATTGGTCTACGATTGTGCACAAGCAAGAGAAGCTTGCCAGCACAAGTATGGCTTTGACAGTCGCGGGCGCCGTGGTCCCACGCATGATGGGTATGGGCAACTGGATGGATCAGGCTCTCACAGCAAGCAAGGTTCTGAGCAACGACAACCTGCGCCAGCTGATTTTGCCCGGTATCGTCATTGCTGCCATCGCCGCTTCTGCCTACGTTCTCCAGCAGATTCCCAAGTCCCTCCCTCCTCGCCTCGCTGCCAAGATTACACAACAGCTGGCCGACATGGACTATGTCCACGGCAACTCGGCCCGCATCGCCTCGTCAGTCCGCAAGGTCCTCCGCTATCCAGCTGACAACCTGCGCGTGCGTCTCGAGCAGAGCGTCAAGGAGCTCGACCACCGCCGCGACGAGACCGTCCAGACGCGTGCCGAGAGTGAGCGCGCCGCCAACTTTTTCGGCGACCTCGCCCTCAAGAGCGAGATGGAGCGCAGCAAGGTCAACGATGTCGACCTCGAGACACCACCGCAAGGCGTACAGTAACCCAGAAAGGATTTGAAAAGCTCGCCACATGTCTACATTGACTTGTGGTATCGGGCATGAGATGTATGAGCGCTGGGCCAGGGAACGGTGGCGATTTGTGAGAAATCTTTACTGCACATGCGGGAGTTGGCGTTTGTTTTGCTTGGGTTCCTTCAGTGCAATTCTGCCATTGCGCTCTGTGGCTATATATAAGCTTTGAAAATCTCTCCCTTTGTTTCTCTTACTTTTACCTACAACAAACTCGCGGCTTGCTTGAATGAAATTGTCAAGATTGCATCGGGTAAGCTGCATCAGTCAAAAGAACCATTCCGCTCAGCACATCTTTACCGCGGTATTCGATAGCATGTAGGTTTACGTTTTTTTAACAGCGCTCTCAAGAAACATTCATAATGAATATATACTGTGATGATGAGATTATTATTTTTGGCTCCCTCCGTTTCTACGACGTCCACATGACTGATCGAAGCCACTCTTTATCCTCGTCACTGCCAAATGTCGAGTCAATGGCCTCGCGAGCCAGACTGCATATTGCCTCCCTGTCTAGATTGAAGTGCCGAGCCGCAATCTCGTACTCTTTAGACAGCGGGCTTCCAAACACGCCTACATCATCAGTCTAACCAAATCCACGCGTTAGTTTTTTGACACCCATACCATTCTTTTCCCACGATTCCCGAAAAGCACAAAAAAACATACCGCAAGTGAAATCGAGGGCCCGTCCACGCCTCGCCAGTACCCAAAGTGGTGGCCAGCAAACCCCCCCGCCACCATCTCCGCCAGCACATTGCACGACAAACACAGCTCCAGACAGAGCCCGCGCCGCACAATCTCGCGCTTCGCCTCGTCGTCCTCCCAAATCACATGGCCGAGGCGTCGCGGCTGCCACCCCAGCAGCACGTCGAGCTCCTCGCGCGACGCCGCCGCCCGCGCCTCGGCAAAGTGCACCGTGACGCCGAGCCCCGCGTCCCGCGCGCCCTCCATTGCCGGGGAGAAGACGCGCACCGCGCCGTCGGGCTTGGCCTGCGGGTCCCCGCAGAGGTCGACGCCGACGACGCCGAGCGGGCGCAGCGCGGCGGCGAGTCGCGTGATGGACAGCGCGGTCGCGGCGTCGTGGCGGCGGTCCACGGAGAGGACAAGGCGCGTGCGCATGCGCGGGTGGGCAAGGTTGAAAGCGGCAATGGCGGCGAGGATGGTGCGCACGTAGGCTTCCGGGGTGAGCGACGGCGTGGCGCGCGGCGTGGTGCGTAACTCTGCGTAGACGACGCCGTCAGCGTAAAAGTCGTGCAGCACGGCCGTGGTGGCCTCGGCAATGGACGCGGCGTCGGTGAGGAGGTTGTAGATGTAGCTGCTAAACAAGGGGAAGAAGCTGGGATGGGACGTATAAGGTCAGCGGCGACCCGGTGCCGGGGGAGTTGGGCGGGAGGATGGGAGGAGGGGGAAGGACAAACGCACGCCTGCACGCTGTAGTTGTGTTTGCCCTCGGGCATCACCTCCATGGGATCCTGAATGTCAGTCTCGCCGGCATCCTTTTTGCGTCGCCAGATATCGTGGAGTGTGCGTCGCGAGACGCTCCCGGTGAGGTGGGCATGAAGCTTGGTCGCGGGGTAAAGAAATCAGCCTGGGTCAGTCATGACGTTTTTTTTGTTCAAGCCTCCCCCGCCGCAGGAAGAACAACATACCTCGATTTTGGGCAGCGCAACGTAATCCATGCCTTTTTCTCGCATCTTTTTTTTTCCCCCCTTGAATTTTCAGATATTGCAGCAATGTGATCAAAGTAGAAGACGCCAACCACTTCCCCACACACAACATGTATAAAAGTTGATCGATGGTGCGGTGGGCCGAGACGCCGTTTGCGAAGCCAGCCGCCCTGGCGTGTAAGCCACAAGTAGAGCCTGATCTTACCAAGCTCCAACTTGTGACTTTTGAGCAACTCTGGCTATTAGTTACGCTGCAAGTCCGAAAAGCCGCATACAGATGGGACAGACTCAATCAATGTCGTTACACCAGCCACGTCATGTGCGCAAATCGCACTCGCCTGCAGGATCACGTAGTCACAGAGACTTTCAACAGTCAGGCCTGAAGCAGTAGTCTTCTCCTTCTTGGCGAATTTGCTCAGCTTCTCTCCCACGCCGATCCATGATCAAGACGGCGACCAATTACGGACCGGGGCCGTAGCTATTTCCTGCGCTTCCCGAGCTCTGCCAGCTCTTGCTGCGGCATGTCATCCTCTTTTCAATCTATCGCGTAAAATGTCCCCAGCCAAGAATAAACTGCTGTAGGTCTCACTTTCGACAGCCCGCAGTCCTCTTCTTACAGAGCATGCCGAAAAAGAAGAGAACAAATAAGAAAATTGCCCCCCCCCACGGCCAGCTCTCAGCCCGGTGGCGCAACACGCTCCCCATGCCACGCCCATCTCCCGCAGCGGGGGGTGGGACGGCACTTAAAATCAGCGGCCTCGTGCGGTACCGACAGTGAGTAACATGGCGCCGCCTCTGGGGGCGCACCTTGAACAAGTCTGAAGAGGAGCATGATTTGGGTGGCACTAATACCGATTTGCTTCGTTCGCGACGGGAATGGCTGAGCCAGTTATCGTGAGAAGCGTCTAGCCCTCTCATCATGTCGATTTGCCTCAAAATCATGATCACAGTCATGTAAAGCGTGCATTAGGGGGTAGGAATGACAAAGCATCAAGATACTGTCGTCAAGACACTGTCGTCAGCTCTCCCTTTCGTCTCACACCAAAAGGCGGCCGGGGGACACTTCGGTGGCTGCCGGGAATCCGCATCGGCAAATGGCAGCACTCGCTTTTCAAATTGAACAAAGCGCGTGATGCCTTTCAAGTGGAGTTAATATTCAGTTATACAACAATGACAAATCTCAAGCCTGAGCGAGGCACGGTGGTAATGTACATGTGCAAACCCCAATCCCAGAAGAAATGCTGCGAGATGGTAAAAACGCCCAAAGTTGACAACATCATGTGCAAGCGTCCCCCGTCCAAAAAGTGCAGAATCCTTTCATACTGCTCTTGTGTCTATACATCCCAGAATATATCAGTCTGCCGTAATCTGTCTGCCATTGAGAGTCCCGAAACGGGTCATGGACTCCAATATAGGCGCTTTCCGTCATGATCGCGGCTCTTGCTTGTTTCCTTTTGCTAATATTACACGCGGTATATCATGTCATCGTAATGGTGCATGATGCCGGATTGCCGTCCCACGATCCGAAAATGGCAAGGTCTCGTTTTTTTGTGTGTTTGTAAGTATGTCGTTGGACAACTAGGTCGATATGATGAGCCTGCGTGTTGCCTTTACAGGGCAGGCTTGACCTGGCCAGACTGGCCCTCGGCGGCAAGCGCAGCGCTGACCTTATCGGCAGTGCTCTGCTCCTCGCCGCCGCCGGTCAGCATGTCGCCGCCACTTTGGCGCATGTTGTACTCTTGCTCCATGGCGGCGTATTGCAGATCCTCGTGGAAGGACAGGGCAAAGGGGACACCGAGGAAGAGGATCGAAGTGGTGATGACCCAGGCGCTCTTGCCGCTAAAGGACATGACGCTCCAGGCACGGCTCGAGAGGGCGCTCGCGCTGTCGGCGATCCAGCCACGGGTCTTGGGGGGCACAATGTCGCGGAGGGCGTACACACGCTCGGCAAAGCTCTCGTTCTCGGCATCGAAATCGGAGTCGTTGGAGATCTCGGATTCTGAATCGTGCATTAGCAGAAAGCTCATCGGAGCTTGTCGGGAGCTGATGTCGTGCGGGCGCACATGCGCGACTGCCGCAAGTTCGTGACATACCGGTATCCGTGTAGTCCTCGTCATCATCGTACTGAGCGGGAGGGTGCTCCTGGAAGTGTTCGTCTTCGACTTCGGTGAGGGTAACCATGGTGCCGGTTGTGTATTAGGATGGAATTAGAAATTGTTGTCGGAAATCAAGTTGCCGACAAGAGATAAGGAGATCGCTCGGGCGGTTGCGCGGGCAAATAATTGAGTTATCCTCGGCAAGTGAATGCTTGGAATGATATAAATAAAGTACAAAGCCGCGTGTCAAAAATGCCAAGGGCGAATTGAAGGTCAGTTGGTAGATGGTTGATAGGACTCCTGAAAGTAGTTTAAAAATTTCGGTCCTCGACCATCTCCTGTCAGGAGCGGGTTCCGCTTGCTCGCATCTGATTTGTCAGAGAGTTGCGCTACTATCACGTGCACCCCTGACGACATACTCTATTGCGAGCCTACCCTGGGGGACAGCCCTTCACATCGTAGAGTGGCCACAGTGAGTAGCAGAGTGAAAAGCAGCTGGGAGATGTACTTGCTCGTATAGATGGGCTTTATAGTGCATCAATAATGCTTCGTCATACCATCTTCGCCTTTGGAGAGCGGTCGTGATGCGTAGTGGCCACAGGTTTTACGGAGACAAACTCGGACATCGTTGGTCCAAAACATCGTCAGCCACAACACAAGCCATTTGCTATGCGGACGTCTCTTGCACGTTGTATTTTCAAAATGGTTCTTGCCGAGCGCTCTTACCACGAAGATTGAAAAATAAGACCAGGGTAAGCTCTTCGACACGGGAGCATCCGTTTATCACCAACTTGAGCCACTTCAAGGCACACACAGCCCGATACAAGGGCACTGCGATTCAAGGATCCCGATGCCTCTTGCCCCAAGACGTCAAAGCTGTGTCGCTCGCAGAGCCGGTGGGCTGACTCTGCGGCTGAAGAGTTTGACAGACATGCTAGAAGATAGCTACCTCCAACTGCAGAAGCCAGGGCTGCAATAAGAAGCCCCCAGGTGGCCAAGTATTAGCACGTAGATGGCAGGCCTATCACGTTGGACATTGAGATGGCTATGAAAAGCTCACCCGATCCGGACTTACATGCACGCGGGAGTGCCCACATGGTGGACAAGTACCGAAGATGCCAGTCTCATCATTTGGGGGACGGGAACCAGTTGGCGGCGGAACCTGACCACCAAAGTCGGGACTAGGTCTGGATGATCTGCTGCGATGAATCAATCATTTTACAAATATTGTTTGCTTCGGGCCGAAATATTTTGACGGTCGACTCGGTGCATGATATTGCCCGGACCTGGTCGCGTCAAAGGTAAACTCGGATACACTACGGCAGCAATACAGCTCGATAGCCTACCCGGCAGCAAAAAAGGCTTCCATACTTTGACAATATCAATATTTCCTTGTTGAAAGAGTTCAATTACACAAGTCTGGAAATATAGTCATGCTGCCCATCCAAGATCGGGGTCCGTGGAATTGACAAGCCTTTGAGCAAAGCACACCTGTCTCGGGGTCAGGCTTGTCAACAAATA